>PISW01005755.1:0-125477 GCA_004023785.1 Mungos mungo
CCATTCTGAGAGGCATCTATAATAGGAAGCCAGTAAGCCCATGATCACCATAAAAATGGAAGCAATACCCACAGTTCCCAGGATTTGTACAGTCGGCTACCCTAAGTCTGCCCGTTGACTCTAGAAATTCAGTCTAAGAGAAGTATTCAACAGAAGGAAAATAGTTCAGGTGCTAGCCAGGGTTAAGCACTTTGCATATATTGTCTCCCCATCTTCGAGGTAGGCATTTCCTTTATAGATGAGAATACAAACGCCCATTCTTTGAGCACTGACTTAATGAATTATGGCAGAACATTTTAAAACTTTACAGTTTTAAAAAATTATGAAGACTGTATTAATTTGGAAAAATGATACTAAAGGTTCTATGTTGGTAGGATTATAGGGATTAAATTTTTAATTATAAATCCCATCTTTTCAATTAAAGTATACCACATGCTACAAAGCCGAACTTCTGAAAACACACTGCAAAATCTTAATGTTCTGTCAAATGTGAAACAAAACTGCTAGCACAAAGGATCGGGGTGGGGGAAACCAGGTCAGACTGGGCCTCACACATCACAATAGCATTTCTTTCGAGATACTGAGCCCAGCAGTTTTTTCTGCAGAACACTCACACTGCAAGATGTTTGGGCAGGGGGGATGGGACTATAAAAGTCTGCATGTTCTGTGTTTTTAAGCAAACTCATTCAAGTACTGAACACCTACTGCTTACTCTCAGTACTTGGGGAGGGGGGTGTATGAGTGAACAAAAACCCATGTTCTCCATGCCTACATTATGGTGGGCTGGGAGGAGAAACCATATTTTTACATGCAGTGGGCAGGTGACAGTGAGCCAAAATGAAGTCAGAAAGATTTTTCTGAAGACTAAAGATCTAACTGCATATTTATGTAGTTATGAAAATGCCTATCAACATACTAAAAGACTTTCCTTAGGTAGTCATGGAAACTGTTAATCTAGTATCAAACTTTAAACCACGAATGGAACCCCTTTTTAGCCTCCTTTGCATAATTAGACATACTTTAGAGATTGTGGTCTGGTTCTCCTCTCAAATCTAAAATGTGGATCTTGATCAAAAACCCTCAACTGCCCTTTGCTTTGTCTCCCTACAAAAGGTTCCTTGCGGCTGAGCTGGTTAGTGTGAGGTAGGGGAGAGAGATGAAGTTGATGCTATGGTGAAAAGTAACTTAGGGCAGCCCAAAGTTTTGAATGGTTTAATACAGAGTTAATCCCATTTTAATTCAACAGTCTTAAAAGGTTAGTATCAATCCAGAGACTGTTTTGAGAATGAAGTTAAAATTGGGTTGAAACTGCAAATATAAGTTAACTGTTCCACAGGTAAAATTGTAAAAATCCTGTCTTCCCTAAGGTGTCCCACTAAAGTACATGAATGAAACGTACATACACACAAAAGCACTGGAGCGCTAATTACACAGAGGCACTCATCCTTGCTTTATTCACACAGTAACATCCGACATTGGGAACTATGTGGGCATAGATACAAAATACGTAAGATGGCATCATAAACAGTTGAGTTCATCAGGGCAGTGGTGGCAGCTCAGCCAGTGTGTGGTTTCCCTGGGACCTACTCTCCTCCCACCACCACTTTCATAGCCAAGATGTTTTGTAACACTTGGCCTGTACTTTAAAGGTCACAGTGATTAAAAACAACATGGTTAAGACATTCAGGGCTGATTGACTGCTCCTGGGGCAACTTAGGAGTCTGGCAACAAGAGCATGAGGAGCAGCGATATGCCCTTATCTTCCAAAGTGTGTGCAAGGCAGATCACAGCAGACACATGAAGTGATCTTTCACCCTGTGCTGAATGGAAAAATAACCGTTTGGCCAAATGCTTAGAAGGCAGAACTGGAGGCACTAAAAGCACCACACAGGCAGCATCACCTCTTGGTTTCTCATGGTCACAATGAAAAGCTACTGTTAATATAGAAAACAAAAAAGCATTTGTAGTGGGCCTTTTTCAAACCTAGTACATGAGTTAGGGAGGAAAAAGAAAAGTTTTCCCTAGGATCAGTTTGGACTCGAGTTCCCTGTACAGTACATGCCCCACTGCTTCCTCACCAGTAGATTCCCAAGTAGGGTTTCTCTCCATGTGCCAGTTAGAAGACATCTAAGATTTTCTTAGTGGCCAGTAAGAAAGGAAATTCTGAGGGGATAGGTACCTAGCACCTTGCATTCCCTCATATGGTGAACAGCAGGAGGACCTGGCAGTGAGGTAGTGGCTATAATCCTCACATAATGAAAAGAATTCAAATCTATGACACTGAAAACAGGCTGTTCGCCCAGATCTCATGCTCCAACCACCCTCTCGTGTGAAGCTTTATCTCCAGAGAAGAAAAATGGCTGCCCAGCAGAAGCACTGCCAATCTCCAGTTTCACAGAATGAGACTATAAAGCCCTCCTCACCAGAGACCAGGCACAAACTGTTGCTAAATTCATTAAGCACAATTTTTATAGAAAACTGAAGAACAAACCAAATTGGAATAATCACTGTTATAATAACTTTAATTTATCTTGCATTTTACATAAGTCTATGAACGATTTTAAAAAAGCACCGCCTTACCCCATCACGTTTTTTCTGACAGTTGTTAAAGTAGGCAATGAGTAGGTCAACAGCTTGAGCATCGGCATCTTGCGAAGATTTCAGACCAACCAGCCACAGGCCAAAGAACTTGGCAGCTTTTCTATCTTGTATTTAATACAATGGTATATCCACTCTGATGGTAAACCTGTCCAGCCAAATCTCCACAACACACTTTGAAAATCAGTGGTGGTTAGCCAATTAGTTAGCTTTGGCACGGAGCTGTGCTCGCTTGCCTGTGACAGCCTGGAAGCCGGTCTTGATGCTGGCAACAGAGCATCGAGAATGACAAGTTTCACACTGTAAGAAATAGAGTCGGGTATCCTTTTGCAGGATTGTGTCCGGTGATCGGCATGTGTGACAGGTAACGTATTCCTCTGCAGAAAAAGCAACATATAGAATTACCTGTTGACTCCAGTGAGGCAGGAGTTTCTTCTCTGAAACATTCTACACAGAACTCCATAAGCCCAGATGGTACCCAGACCAAGGGAAGCTTTAGCTTAACTTAGACATTCTAAGGGTAAAAAAATACAAGGTGTTTGCTGTGATGCTTCAGGTACTAAATCATGGGTTGATAGAAGACTCCAAATGTCCAAGGAGGCAGGGATGCTTGCCAGATGTCTGGTTCTGTCTACCAGAGAGGCACTCAGAACTTACTAGCTTGCTTAAGTGGGAACAGACTTGCCAATTTTAAGTCATTATGAAGATGATAAAGGCAGGACAGGCCTGAATGCAAACAGATTTCTCTGATTTGGCCTTCAGTGTACAACCAACCAGCAGCCTTAATCTGCTGGACCTCATGAAGAAATCCAAACCTTTCTCTCCACTATGCAGCTGCCAAGAGTCATCTCGCTGTCCCACCTTCCCATCATTGTCATTCTCCCTCATCCCCATAATACTGCAGCCTGATCAGAACATTTCAGAGTGAGATAATGTAATGAAGTTATTCACTTACTGATATATCTTCTCAAAACATTTTCTATCTGTTTCTGTTGGAATCTTCCTTTGATTACAAGTTGATTATTACCATCTATAGAACCACTATAAGAGAAAACAGTTATCTCCATTATTGTTGTTTCCTGTAAGTAACCAAATTTCAGGACCTTTACACACTTAACTTAAAATGGTTAAGTTCTAGGAGCAGTCCGATACCACCTGGTTTCTCAAAATTTATTTGTAAGTAGTTGGTGCCTGATGACCTACCCGTATTTCCCAGCATAAATCCAACTTCAATTAAGTCTCTAATGACTTTTATGTCTGAAATTGGTTATATGTGTGATGGCTTATTCATCCAACAAAGGAAAAACGCTTTTCCTGAATGTATACCATGTATGAGGCTGTGAGGACGTCTATAAATATTAATACAGGAAGGGAGGTGTATCTCTAAAAATTCTAAGCACTAAATGTTTTAATTCAGTCTCATAGTTGGTGAAAATATTCTAAGATGGGTTGTGGTAATGGTTGTCCAACTATGTCAACATATTAAAAGCCGTTTGTACATTAAATGTGTGAACTATATCTCTATAAAGCTGTTACCAATAAAGTTGAAATCACAGGCCACATATTGTCAGTGGTGCTTTAAGCGGAACTTTTTGAAAAGCTGCGGACAAGCACTTACGGTGAAGCTCTGGGCTAGAGATTATCATTTGTTAAAAATTACATATCACAAAGTGAAACAATTCAGCCAGGTGGCGTTAAATTTACTGACTTTAAGAACCTTCCCTTTGATTCTCCTTTAACTATTAGGGTTTATCATCATCCTCCATGGACTGTAAGTAACCCTGAATCTACAGGCTAAGGTGATTCCACTGCCTGATGTAGAGAATTTTTTCCAGTCACCATCAAAAGAAATTGAATTTTCTCAACAACCCTGTTAATACTTAGCCCACTGATCATAAAGTCATTGGTCACAGCTTGTTACAATACCCCACCTCTACAAAAACTGTAAATTACTCAGAGACGTAGGAAAACCACTGCTAGTTTTTATTGCATTCATTTATATATGTTAAAAACAATATAACAAATTTACACTTAAAACAATTATTCTACAACAGCAGAGCCTACCTAGTCAAGTAAACCACGCCTTAACCCCAGAGCAAGTGTAGCCAATTCCATCAAACTGAGTTTTAAGAGGAGTTTTGAGGAGGAAGAGAACAGAACATCTTAGTTAGCTCTGTAAGCCTTTTAAGAGCTCAAGCTCCAGAAACAGGCAGAACAGAGTTTGTCATCTTGACTATGATATTAACTAGCTAATGTGACCAACTACAACTTCAATGAAACAGTTGCCAAACCTGTGTAATATTACCTTCTACTTACAATTCATAGGACTGTTGTAAAGACAGTAACCAAGAAAGTACTTGGCACAGTGCCTGACATAACAGCAGGTACTCTGCACGTGAGTCACTATGATCATGCTGCTCTTAAGTCTACATCATTATCTTTAAGGGACTCCCGGTATTTGTGGTCATACTACAAGGGATTCTGGTCTCCCTGAATGGGGAAGGGGTGGCTTGGTGCCAACAGGTAAACCCCGAAGACAGGGAAATAACTAATTATGGATCTCTGTTTCAGGGTTTCCCTGTGCCACTCGTCAACGTATAAGCTCTATTTCTTCAACAGCATATTAACAATTTAGAAAATAAATTGTGACCTAAGACAATGGTTTCCTCTGAAATCTAATATTTGCTCCATAAAAAGACCCAAGAATTCCAGTTAATGATAGGAATACCAGCAGGCCTGTATAGATGAGCCACTGATAATTCTGTTCTCTATTCCTGAGCAGGAAAGCTCTCAAAAGAGTTCCCTCCCTCCTTTTATTTTAGAAATATAAACTGAAATATTTAAATTAGGTGATACAATGTCTGGGATTGGTCACAGAATAATTTGGGGGTGGAGTACTGTCAGATTATATGGAACATGACTAGCTATAAATTGATCATTGTTGGAGCTGGATTTGTTATGTTATCCTTTCTATTTTTATACATGTTTAAATTTTCAATAATAAACAATGTTAAAGCATAAAAAAAAAAAAAAGAGTTCCCTCCCTCGCTGGCCTAAAAATTCCTCTATCAGGTGAATGTTCTAAGGGTGTTGTGTATCCTTTTCAAGTTAGAAGTTCCTCTGAAACATCCAGTACTATTATATATATCTGTATATAAATGTGAATATAGTTTCTTACCTTGTACCCAATTCAGCCAATAAAAATGCAAGGAGATGTTTGGGCTGACGATGTAATCTAAAAAGAAAATGGAACATATAAACATCTGAAATGAAACCAAATGTCTAAAACACCATCCTGTTCACTGTTTTAATCTGATTACCCAACTATTCAGTGAATTTTAGTGCACAGTTCATCAAACCCTTTAAAGTCCATACAGCAACATTTTATAAATACAGAGATATGAATAAATGTCTAGAAACATGGACATGAAAGGAAGCAAATGTGTCAAAATATACCAAACCCAGGCAATGGACACCTGGATGTTTGTTATGCTAACTCATATATATTTGAAATTTTTCATTAAAAGGGTGTGGAACAATATATTGAGAAATATTTCATTGTAGCACAACAGAAAAAAAATTGGTAACAGCTTAAATATTCACCAACTGGGGAGCAATTAAATAAGTTAATGGTACATCCATTCTATCTACAAAAAAGCACACACAGGAAAAACCAAGTACAGAGCAATGCCATTCAATATTTTCATTTTTTAATTCTATTCACTTGGCATTGTTCGAACGTGTTCCAAAGCAGGTACTACTTTTACAATTTAAGGTTATTTTTTCCCCAAAGTGTAGTGAGGGTTGGTGAAGATACAGTAAAACAGGGAAGCTCCCACATTTCTAGCGGGGAGTACAAATTTGTACAAGCTTATTGGAGAGCAATTTGCCAATGTTTGCCATAAAAATCTCCATTCCTTTTAACTCAAGCAATTCCATTTTGAGAACTTTTGCCCTAAGGCTCTGTTCTGTGTTACTGTCGAGATACATGTATCAGGATGTTTCCTGAAGCTTTGCTGCTGATTATGAAAACACGGAAGGAACTGTATCCAACTAAGAGTTACTAGAGTATGTTATGTAGCTACTAAAAACATTTGTGCAAACAGTTTAGTGACATGGGTAAATGTTTTGTGATATACTAAGAGAAAAATAGGTTAAAAACCAGCATGACACCGATTTATTTTAAAATAACTACATGTATAAAATTAGCTAAACAAAAAAGTATTAGACTATGATTACCTATCTCTTTATGATGATGTCTGTAATTTTAACTGTAAAACCCTCTTTTTAAAGAAGAAAAAGATCTGAAACAAATGTATCAAAATATATTACAGATGATTTTTCATTTTTTTGCATATCTGTTTTTCTATACCATTGTGGTCATCAGCAAAAAAAGTCTAAAATCTTCTAAGTAATGCGTATGATGAAAACCAGTGATTATCTCTGGGTGGCAAGTTTTTAGAGATTATTCTCTTTTCTGTTCATCATTGTTTTGCCTTTTATCTGCAATAAGCATGTATCATTTATGAAACTGAAGAACAAACAGTAGATAGATAAGGTCAGTTGCTCTAAGAAGCCTGTCAGAAGAGATGCAGGGGAGTTGTGGGAAGGGACAGACCCAGATAGTTGACCTGGGGCTGAGATACACATGGCATGTGATGGTAATTAAGAAAGCTGAAATCTCATGGACTGTGTCTTGGCAATGACCATCCAGGGAAGAGGCACACCAAATTCAACTGCTTCCCCAGAGCTCACCCTTATACTTGTTTGGCAAGCCCACCCCAGCCTGATGAGCCTTTCCACCCCTTCCTGGGTCCCCCAGGCTCCTGTCTAAGGACTACATTCAGCCACCTCCCTTTTCACTCTATAGTTAGGATCCACTCTCATGGGTCTCTCACCTCTGGATGCCTAATAAAACAAGCGCCGAGACCAATGAATACAAATACCTATGAATAGAACAGACTTGAACTGTGACCTCTCTCAAACCAACCCTGACATTCTTTCTACTTGCAACAAAATGCACAATAAAGACATTTAACATATACTCCTGAGAATCTGGTATTTGGGGTGGAGACTCCATTAACCAACTTACAGTTTACAGATATCTGTAAAATTGACAAAAGAAGTTTTCTTTGTTCCTACTCGGACGACCTGTGGTGGTTTCATGACAAATTTCCTTTTCTCTCCAGCAACCATATCTGGATTCTTTTCCCTCATAATGTTGAACACTCGATTCAGTAGCTATAGAGAAACAATTAGTATTCATGTACTAGTTAATAGCAGGAATATAAAGTTCCACTTGAGTTACTGTTTTACTTCAAGCAAAGCAAACATTACTTTTTACCAAACACACATACTTCACTACATGTTTTGACAGTGCCATGAGAGCAAGACTCAATCCTTAACCAGGACCCGGTCCATTATGGATGCTCAGTGACAGCCTGTTCAAAGTTGAATGAATGAATGAGACCCTACTAATTCTGCAGTTTTTATGGGAGAGTGTACAATACATGGAAGAATAAGATTCAGGGAAGCTGAAACAAGCGAATTCCAGACTTACTCTGGCCCCCAATTAGTCACCCCTTTCTCTACTGCTCCCCCAATTCCAAGGGGCTCCATGTCCTCAGAAGTTCATTGATTCAAATGGAATAAATCCCATGATGACTGCCGAACTCTGGGTAGGCTGCCCCATATGAGGGCATGAGGCCAACACTGCACTGACTGTGTGACCTCTCTGGGTCTGTTGCACTATCTGTTCTTCAATGGCCCTTCTAATTCAGTGTAAATATCTTGCTCTTCTTTGAGTTCTAGTAATATCTTAGCCCTCTTTCTTAACAGAATTTGTCTTACCTCCTCATATGTGTAGTCTCTTTCTGATCCTGCCCAAGCAGGGCCTGTCTGATTACTGAAGGAGATGCCATCATCTTTTTTGCTGTCTTCATCTTCCAAAGCTATAGATAAGAAAGACTATAAGAATGAGGGGTAGGCATGGGGCGCCTAGGTGGCTCAGTCGGTTGAGCGTCCAGCTTTGGCGTAGGTCATGATCTCACGGTTCATGGGTTTGAGCCCCGCGTCAGGCTCTGTGCTGACAGCTAGCTCAGAGCCTGGAGTCTGACTTCAGATTCTGTCTCCCTCTCTCTCTGACCCTACCCTGCTCATGCAGTCTCTCTCAAAAATAAATAAAACATTAAAAAAAAAAAAAAAAAGAATAGCCATTTTGCATTAAAAAAAAAAGAATGAGGGGTAGGCAGTAACAAAGTGAGGAGAGAAATGAAAACTTCAAAGACATTTGTCTTCCCTCCCACATAAAGCATAAAGTCATCAAGGATTGTAAACAACTTGTCATTTCTTAAAGACCGGGATATTACAACTTTCATTAAAAACTCTTAATAGAGACCTCTCTAATTAGGAATTTGTGATAAGAGATATACCAAATTATTTCTTGATTTAACAAATAAGAGAAAATAATGGATAACAAGAGGAAAGAAAGAAGTCCAGCTGTTCTGAGGCACTTAAGAAACATCCACATCCATAAAAATCCATCTGCTGACTATATTGAAGTTCTCTAAAGAACTTCAGTACTTAGAATAAAATAGCAGTTTTAACCAAAAAAAAAAAAAAAATCGTTAAATATTTAAAATCCAGTTACAGTAATTTTCCCAATAGCCTTAATCAGCATGTTTCCAATGTTATCACAACTGCCAAATTCTTCCCCCATGAAATCTTTAACTGTCATATCAAGTTAGACATTCTTTTTTTTTTTTTTTAATTTATATCCAAGTTAGCATATAGTACAATGATTTCAGGAGTTGATTCCTTAATGCCCCTTATCCATTTAGCCCATCCCCCCCCCACAACCCCTCAGCCCCCTCTGTTTGTTCTCCATATTTAAGAGTCTGATACTCTTTTCTCTTAGCTTCCATTATCAGGCAGTGGAAATACGGAGCAGAAAATAATAAAGGACCAAGAGACTAGGTTAAAGCCTTGAGTATCCAAGAAATGAGCTACTGAGCCCCAATTATTATTACCTTCATCTTTCTCTAGTATCTCATCTTCATCTGGGAACTTAACGTTCTTCTTTTTCTTTTTCTTATTGCCAAGCATAATATCAAGGTCATCCTCTGGTTCAGCTGCTTCTTGGATATCACTTTCAATCTTAAGATCCTAAGAAATTGAGTTAAGAGTCTCAATATTTTGATTCTAGGACTGTATTTTAAATGACACAGGCTGACATCATTTTGGAGAAAACAAAAATAAAATATTCACAATTGAAGTGATAGGTAAGAAATGTCCTCACAGGTAGGCCAAATTAGGTCAGAGAGTCTTTGTCATTTAAACTGGAAATTCTTTAATACACTTTTTTAAAAGTAGGCTCCACACCCAATGTGGGGCTTAAATTCATGACCCCAAGTTCTCAAGAGTCACATGTTTTTCTCACTGAGCCAGCCAGTGTCTTTAAGACACTTTTGTGGACCTTTTCATTTCTTTTATCCATCAGTCTGGAGATCTTATCATTACTGCCCATATTTCAAAACCAGGTCACTGTCATAAACACCTGGGAATCCTTAAAAGATTCCTAAATCTTCTGATTAACAATCTTTAGCAGGAACAGGCATATTCAGGAGTATTTTAAGGAAGTTTCTAAGTATTCTGATGCAATCACTAGGAGGGTTTTTTCCCTCCTGACACCAAACACGTGGTGTTTTCCACAGTAATTCTCCAACTCTCTGACATTAACTAGGTGGCCTATGATTCAATTCAATTCTGACACTGTATGGGCTCAGTGATAGACTCCATAGGTTTAATGGCTCAGTCCAAGACTGTCCTTGCTTCAGAGGCCAATGCAAGGATAGGGTCCCCATGTTTTACCCACACTTAGTCTGACAAGACTACTAATCCAGAACACTCCTCCACCCCATTTAATAATTTGCTAAAACGACTCACAGAATCTGGAAAAGCACTTCACATTACCATTACCAGTTTATTATAAAGGATACAATTCAGTACAGTCAAATGGAAAAGATGCACAGAGCAAGAAAAGGCGGGGAAGGGAGGCAGGTGCAGAACTTACCTGGTTGTACCATTCTCCCAACAGCCCCCATGTGTCCACTAACCCTGAAGCTCTCCAACCCCCATTGCTGAAGGGTTTTTATGGAGGTTTTACTGGGTAGGCAGGATTAATTAAATCATTGTTCACTGGTGACTGACTCATCTCTAGCCCCTTTTCCTGGAGGAGTGTGTGTGAAATTTCCAATCCTGTCATGGTTTCATCTTTCTGACAACCAGCCTCTACCCTGAAACATCCACGAGCTCCTAGCCACTAGTCATCTCAAAAGACACTTCTGTCACTGCAGAAATGATAAAGGTTTTAGGAGCTGTGTGCCAGGAACTAGGGACAAAGACCAAATATTTATTTTTCATTATACCATAGTCAGCCTGGCACCAAACTGTGAAGAGGTCTTTGGGCATCATTTCAATAGATGACATCAGGAAAGAGGGAAAAGGCAGAACTGAGAATTGGGGTCACCTGATGAATGGATAGAGACAAGGGAAAGTCTGATCCCAAAATTGGGTGCTATAGTCATGGATGTAAATCGGGCACTAGAAAGGAGTCCTACACACCCCAGATGATCAGGAAGGGCCAGTCTCAGTCTCCAGCCTTCTAATCTCCTCCATCCTTTCACCAGCTTATCCTTCTTCCTACCCTGAAGTATGCTGTCAATACTACCTATCACCATCTATTTTTGTGTGCCTGCATCCTGAATTACTCTGACATTAGCCACTATAATTTCATAACTCTTCACAGAAAAGCTGGAAGAGCTGGAAGTAAATGAAGCTCAGCCTTGAGATTCCAAATCCAGCTATGTAGTTTTTTCCCCCAGCTGTGTAGTTTCAATGCCACATTTGGCCATCAAAGACCAAGTCAGTCTATGTGTATTAGCTGGGTAACACATAAACAAGAAAGCAGATACTAACTTAGTCTCTGAGATGACAGTCAATAAATGAGAAACTTAGATATGGTGACATAAACTAGCACACAGCAGCCAATTTCTAGTCCTCTACTATTATTTATTTCATCCCAGTAAGATCTACTTCCAAACTAGGCTAAGACCCAGTGAAACACAGAAAATGGCAGTGTTTTTCATGATTTTTAAAAAGCCAGGTGGTCTAAAAATTCAGGTGGAAGAGTAACCCAGTATCTTAAAAACACTTTAGTGTCTGATGGGCCGATGAGGACACTTTTAACAAGCTTTTAGGTTTATGACTTGTCAATAGAGAAAAATGTATGCAAGCACTTGGTAAGAGTAGAGCTCATCAGCAACTCTTGAGGATAAAAGCTACTAGAAGAAATGCCCCTCCAAAAACCTTGTTAACCAAGACCTTCTGTAGCACATCTCTGATGTCACCTTGATACTCAGGAAATTTAAACTTCATTTATTCAGTATAATCTGAACACTTCCTTCTCAATTTTCTTATGATAGTAGGAAGAGAAGAGAATCCCCAGATAGGGAGAGAATAAGATGAATCCAGGTAAAATCATCTTCTTCTAAAGGACTTTAAATTATTCCTGAACTAAAATAATCTCTGAAAACAGAAAAATATTTCAGTAGTCTAGCCAATTAGCCTGACTCACTGTAATTACCAATACATATTTGGTGAATTAACCAAGTTATCAAAATTATGACAGTTTCTAAAACTGAATGAATTACTGTATAAATTTCCTGTTACATATGAGATATACCTTATTTACTTCAGTTTGCACAAACCAAAGAAAAACTGGGGTGGAAGACATAAAATGGGACACTTAGTACGTGGATATGTGTTCTCATGCTTAATCCTTCTCACTTGTATATATATAAAATTGCTATTATCCTGGATTTATATATACTTTTTTTTTAACATTTTATTTATTTTTGAGAGACAGAGTGTGAACAGGGAAGGGGCAGAGAGACAAAGAGACACAGAATCCAGAGAAGCAGGCTCCAGGCTCTGAGCTAGTGGTCGGCACAGAGCCTGACGCAGGGCTCGAACCCACGAACCATGAGATCATGACCTGAGCCAAAGTTGGAGGCTCAACTGACTGAGCCACCCAGGTGCCCCTATCCTGGATTTTTTAAAATATATGCATGGGCTCTGCTCAAGATTCCTGGACAGTCTTTAAAATAGTAGCTCCAGGGGTGTGTCTTGATTTTGGCTCAGGTCACGATCTCAAGCGATATGAGACTGAGCCCTGCATCGGGCTCCATGCTAAGTGTGGAGACTGCCTAAGATTCTCTCTCTCTCCTTGCCCTCTCCCACTTGCTCTCTCTCTTGCTCTAAGTAAAGGAATAATATATTTTCATCTCCTTCCTGATCCACCCTCTCACTTACCCACCTACCCACACAATTATCTCTCCTTGTTCAAGAATTCTGAGGTATTTACATTGGAAAGTGATCCAGTAACGAGACAATCATAGGGCCTCATGTCCCTACAAAACCAGAGAACCCCATAAAATGAGCCTCAGTGCTCCTGTTCTCCTATAGGCCATAAGATCATCAGCCACCAACCATCACAAACTGGGGTTCATTTTTTGCTGCTCAGAGGCACACACATTAAGTTTGTGTATCTTCAATATGCTACCAAAAGTTTAACTGAAGAAACTTTAGGAATATATGCTCCACAGGATCTCTCTTATAGAAATATCTTTCCTCAGCCAACTGCAGTGTGGTTAACGACAAGGGGCATTTTGTAATCATCTTGATGGCACACAATACAATGTTTAACACCTAAATTTATATCCCTTTAAACCATAATCCCTTTAAGACACCTAGTCAGACCACATCCCAAGAAAATGACCTCAACAGTGATCAAGTACTTAGTAACAAAAGCAAAGCTGGTAAGAGATGAGACAAAGAGGGGGAAACATCAGTCATTAGCAACCTTTCGAGAGGTCAAATTTTACCTTCAATAAGAAAGCAATACTACCTTTACACCTTCTTCAGCTTCATCAATATCAAATATCTTTTTTGTTTTTTTCTTCTTTTTCTTCTGATTAAAGAAGTTCAAGTCATCTAAATCATCAGAAGCATCTAAAAAATAATTGAGATTACAAATTATTAGTAACTACCAGAAGGCACAGTATAAACAGAGTTAAGCCAACATTCGATATTAGTCAAGTCATCAGAATAGAGATCAAGTATCAATTAGCACAGTGGTCTCTCTACAACCACAAAGATTATGGTTCTGAAAAACACAGTGGCAGGTAAAGTCAAAGCTTTGTAGGAAAAACCTGTTTAGGGAGCCATGTTGGGAACATTTTAGTAATCTGACTATATCATAGCTCACTGTTCCCAAGACAAAGTCAGGGTTCTAACACAGTTTCCAAGACTCTCTAGTTTTCTCTATTTCTGCCTACCCTCTCATCTCCCTTACCTTAAACCCTGGTTCCAGCCTGACTAATACTTCTACTTCTTAGTAAACTTTATCCATTATTAGTGAGTAATAATGGGTTTATTCAATCAGTTTTCCATTTGCCCTGCCCTCTTGTATACTAGAAATATTTTAGGATCCCTCTACTACCAAGTTTTTCATGGAGCTATTAATGAATTCATTTTGTCTTATTACAAGAATGATTTGCTTTTCAAGTTTGTTTGAAATGTGTACAAGAGGCTTAGCACATAGTAGATGCTCAATAAATGTCAGGTCTCCCCATCGCCAGAAGTGTCTTATGTTCAGCAGACATAAATTATATATACAGAATCATTTATTTCTAGTAGTCAAATGGTGTCTTTGTTAGTGCACAAGAGGGAATAACTAGTGCTGATATCTAAATCCAAACATTTTAGGCTGTAATTTTAATCTCTTCTATACATTTTCAGACTTGCTAAGACACAAAACTACCTATCATGGCCCTATATATTTCTGCCTACACTCAAATACAACCATAATTAAAATTGGAGAAGAGACCTGACAGGTTACACTGGAAAAACTAGGCCTGGAATGATGAGGTTTTGTCATCTGTGCCAACTTGTGGATTCATTAGGAATTTCTCTGGAACAAGTTTATCAGAAATCTGGCAGGATCCAGTGCACGTGGCCTGCTGATAGCCTCAACTTCACCGGAACAACCTGATCAGGCTGAGAGGTCACTGCATGTACAAAATCCAAAACACTGATGGAAGAGAACCAGTTCTCACAGGACAATAGTGACTCACCTTTTTTCCTACTGTCCTCTTCATCGGCTTCTACATCTTTGTCCTCAGTTGGCTCTGGTTCTACTTCTTTTGTTTCTGAGGGCTGGGTTTCTTCTGTCTGGGCATCCCCTTCCTCATCTAACATAAAAGGCTTCTTCTTCTTCTTTTTCTTCTTGCTCATAGTAGGATCAAAAATCATCTGTTTAAAGGACAATAAGAAAGAAAAAGGAAGTGACTGTTTAATGAGATTCGCATTCCAAACATGTTGTATTCTTAAAGGGTATATGCTTAAAAGTTAAACAGTATATGGTACATTAAAGTACCAAAAAGGATTTTACACACACACAGTCCATCCAACCTTTCTTGTATTATTAAATAGGGGGGAAGGTGGGATTTTGAAACATGTGCACATGCCTTTAAATATGTAAACTGTCACAAGATACAGCAACTTCACTTTTAAATTTCATGAGCAAATCTGGAGACTACAAATGCATCATGGAACTTAGGCAAAGGACTGTAGAAATAACCTATACTATGCCCCCTCCCCCATTTTTTGGAGGAGAAAACCAATGTCTAGTCAGGTTATACATGTTTTATTTAAGGCTGGTAACCTGGGGTTGCTATACCAGACTTGACCTGATTAAAAAAAAAATTTTATCCCCCTCCAAGTTCAGATGAACCTTTACGAAAATCAGCAACCTTTCCTATAGCTAATCTCTGAGTAAGAAAAACTTCCATACAACCTTTTACTTTCCTTTTTGTTTCTAGAACATTGAAAGTTTTCTTAGGTCATTTTAAATCTAATGTCCACTAGAGAATAAGTGAAAAACTAATTTATAACTTGTGTTAGACTATTTGTGTATAGAGATCACTTGGGAAAAAACACAGATCATTATTTCAGACACAACAGTTTAAGAACATATAGGACAGAGGGGCGCCTGGGTGGCTCAGTCGGTTGAGCGCCGGCTTCGGCTCAGGTCATGATTTCAAGGTTCGTGGGTTCGAGCCCTGCGTCGGGCTCTGTGCTGACAGCTAGCTCAGAGCCTGGAGCCTGTTTCGGATTCTGTGTCTCCCTCTCTCTCTGACCCTCCCCTGCTCGTGCTGTCTCTCAAAAATAAATAAAGAAGACATTTAAAAAAAGAAGAAGAACATATAGGACAGATGCCTGGTAGAGTGGAAGAGGTCTTTGAAGTAGAATTGGATTCAAATTCCAAATATTTTTTCTCTAAGTCTCTTACCAATCTTTGTCCAAATTCTATCATGCTTAAATTCAGCATTCTGCCCAATGAACCACTGGAACAGTGCAGTGAAGTACTTAAAAGTACAGGTGTGGGTGTGCCTGGGTGGCTGAGTCAGTTGCATGTCTGACTCTTGACTTTGGGCTCAGGTCATGATCTCACTGTTTGTGGATTTGAGCCTCGCATCAGGCTCATTGCTGACAATGTGGAGCCTGCTTTCTCTGTCTCTCCCCACCTCTATAAACAAACAAACAAACAGGTCTGGAGTCCAACTGACTGAATTAAAATCCTGACTCTTGCTCTTTTTTGTGTTACTCCAGGTAAGTTCTTGCCCTCTGCATGCTTCAGTTGTAAAATGGAGATCAGTAGCAGAAGCAAAACCAAACCTCACAAATTTATATAAATGTAAGTTTATATGTATATTAAAACACTTGGCACAGTGCCTGACACAAAAGTACTCAACAAATGTTGGCAATTATTAGAATCTACATAATGCTTCATGATTCACAAAGCGTGGTATCTCTTGATTCCTATCCCTCAAATTTCATCAGTTCAGGGTGATCAAATTTCTAAGACACCATGAAATTCAAAATTCCAAAAACCGATTCTAATGTACCCAAGTACATTAGAGAAACTGAGCTACACTGGAACTAAACTAGGGTATGTAATAAGGTAGGGTAGTCAACTGTCTTTACCCAACACAGAAAGATCTTCAAGACATTTTGGAAATTGATACAGTCTCGTTTCAGAGACTTCCTCTTTTACTTTCCCAAATATTTCACTGTACAGCAAATGAATAATTCTGAAATGCAGTCTGAAGGACCTTACTGATTAAACTTAAAAAAAAAAAAAAAAAGAAGAAGATAGAACAGGAGGAAGTTCCCCACTGCTGACCCATCAGGCCTTGAGTCACCCTACATGGAGTGTTGCAATCTATTCCAGGGAGGTTATCTAGTTTTATCCACATTCCTGAAATATGGAGATCTGGCAAAAGGACAGCACTCTAGGCACTAAAAATCTGGATGTTAATATTCTCTGGAATATTAACTAGCCTTTATTATTCAGCAAAATAGGTGAAAGAATTGAGGGATTCTCAAATCAGTACCGCCTTACAGTTGTCTTCTTATCCTATGAAAAACATTTGTACTTAAGTCTACAGGGGAACAGTTTGGTTGTAGCCTTCTAAAGAGTAATAAACATGCAGGAATTATACACCAAAAAAATTAACATCTCTCTCAATTACTGTCTCTGGATATACTCATTGCCTCATTACACTCCCAGTGCCTAGCAAAGTTGATTTTAAAAATAAGGAAACTAGGGATCCCAAAGCAGTGCCCAGAGCAGGTCTACCCAGGTCAGCCCTGAGTAAAAATAATATAAATATAAAATCAGGTCAGTCATGAGTAAAAAAAAAAAGTCTTTTTCTTTTTCTTTAAGATTTTCATGTCTGACTTACAAATTATTACATTAAAAATGTTTTATGAGACTTGTTTGGCTTTGAGCAGCAAACAGTTGCTGACCATGCACTTGTGGAAAACCACAGGATCTCTTGAGTTGTTGTGTTTGTTTGTTTTAAGCCCACAACAAAGCTTTCAAAAAGTTTCCCACTTGCAGCTTCCTGGGTTAGGCTGGAGGTGAGGAAAAGGGATACCAGCAAAAAACACCCCGAAGACAGCCTAAATTTAAATGCTTCATGTAAGTAGTAACCTACTCTCATCCAAAAAAATTTACCCAAGAAGCTAACTTTATGGCCACACCACATGCAGGAGGCAAGTGTTAGTTACAAAAGAACCTAGAGAAGCAAGGTGAAAACAAATGCTAAGCACTGTCATGTCTGAGTGACAGGATTCTGAAAACTTTTTATTTTGTATTCTTCTGTTTTGTAACTTTGTATAACACACATCCATTTTTAATCAGAAATCTTTCTTTTTTCTAGTTTAAAGCTTCTTTTGTAAAGCATCCTACCATGTTGTGTGAAAACCCAATGGTTCTGATACCTTGTGAATGGGGCCTACTAGCAAGCAGTAATCTTAGCTCTTGACAGCACTTTTTTAAGAAAGGTCTAAAAAATAATGAGTGCCTGCAGGTTAGGGAATTTTTCCTTAGTAGGTAGGAAATTATTCCATAATTCTAGAACACTGCTTTTTAAAGGTCATGGCTCCACTAGGTTAAAGAAGGTTCTATATTGGTGAGTTTCTGGCTTAATTACCAGGTTTAAAAAGAAAAAATGTGGTTTGTTTTATGTCAATTACACATCGGTAAAGTGTTTAAAGAAAAAGAAATGTGAAGAAAAGAGAAAAAAAATGTTAACAGTAGGTTCTTTAACCCTCTATCCTAGCCCAGGAATTCCACTCTGGGGGAGCCCCTGGCAGTTATAAATCATTTCCATGTACAAATGCTAACCTGATCCTTATAAGTCTGAAAAGTAGTCAGAAATTAAGGGCTGATCTAAGAATCCTTATCTAGTTAACAGTACTAGAGGAACCAGACCCTGTACATACCTCCAGAGTGGAAGCCAAAGGCTGAGGGTTCTAGTCCTCTTGCTGTGTGATCTTGGGCAAGTTAACCTCCCTAGGCCCTCGTTTCCTGCCTATAAAATGAAGTTGGACCGGCAGACCTGTGAAGCTGCTAAGCTGCTTAATACTTTATTGGCTTCCAAAGCCCTCTGTTGGAATGCTGGTTCTGCCATTTCTGCTTGACAAAATCCTGCTCACCCTTCAATAATGTATTCACATTCCACTTCCTTCAAAACCCGACCCCACTGTTAAAGCTGAATCCTCCTCCCCAACTATGTTGAAATGGCCCTATTTCTTCTACCTCCTGTAGCAACTAGAAGATGTCTTTCTTACCTCCCTTAAAAACATCTTGTGAGTACTTTACCATAAAACCCATAGAGAGACTACTACCCCACAGTACATACATTAGGCACTTTGTTAAAGGTTATGAGAAGCTTAGAAAATGGGTAGGAAAAAAAAAAAAAACAACCAGCAGGAAACACTGCTACTCTCAGAACTTTTGAAATACAGTAGCCAGAACCATGTCTTGAAGGTCAGAGCATGACCTCCAAGCAAGAACCACCTACTTCATTTAGGCTGTTTCTCTCCTAACAGAGCAAGATCCTGTTAGCTATCTAGATGGAGGCAATACTGCATAAATCTGGAATTCCACCACTGGTTCCACCACTAACTGTTTAATCATGGACATCATACAACTCTCTGAGCCTCTGTTCTCTCATCTCTACAATGGGCATAACAATGATACAATCTTACAGGGTATTTGTGAACATTCAAATATGAGACGGGAGTCCCCTCCAGAATAAAATTAAAATTGCCTAATATGGTCTTCTTCAAATCCTTCTGTGAATTAGCCACCACCTGTATTTCAAGGCGATTAACTCTAACGAAGCGGCAGAATATTCCTTCTGTGATTACATGTACTTGCCTCCACAACCACTCCCTTACATTCAGGGTCTACCTAAAAAACCAACGCTTGAGAAAGCCTCGATTTTTGTCTCTAACTCCTCTCCAAAGCGCTAGAGGCCAAGCACTCCAATATTTACAAAGTGAATTATAAACTCAAGAGCATTGTTTCCGGCCGGGAGACCTGGCCGGTAAGCCGCAGCTTTCCCCCCAGTGTTGATCAATACCTACTGTCAGTACTTAAAATCAAATTTCATTATAAGCCGTTTGATTTTCAGTGACCTGGAACCAACCTGGCTAAAAAGGATTTGAGAAAACTTGCTGAGGTACAAGCACGCCGGGGGAAATCGATCCAGCCAGCTTTGCAGCCGGGATCTTCCAGCTCACGTCTCTAGTGAGCTCTCGGTTCAGGAAGGTTCAGGGACTCCCGCCCTAAAACTTTCCGAGATCAGTCCCTTTTTGAGGCTGAAGGATCTTTCCCTCTCATCCTATCTCCCTCATCCCTCGGTCTTTTTAAAAAATAATACTCGACATGAGCCTAAGGGCGGACACCGGCCAGGACAAGCCAGGCTCCAAAGTTTTTAACGAGGGCGCTCTGCCGGAGCTGAGGACGGCTCCTCTCAGCACTCCAGGCGCCCCGCGAGGAGAGTTGGTGCCCCAGTGTCAAATCGAAAGGAATGCAGGGGTCGCCTGCCCCAATCTCGTCGGGGCATTACCCGGGCATTCAAGTCCCCTTCTGAGACGGCTCAGAAGAGGAGTCAAAGAGCCCTCAATTCTGGAAACGCCGGCCAACGGAAGGACGCAGGCCTCGGCGCCGCCGTCCTGAGGAGAGCCGGGCGCGGCCAGGCCCGCGGCTCCGAAGTCCTCACTGGCTCTACGGCTCCGGGCCGCCTAGGCCCGGTTACTCCACATGGCGGCGGCCGGGTGCTAGGCCGCAGGCTCGGTCTCCCACACTGGGGTGGGTTGGGCTCCCCGCCTCAGTCCTTAGCCCTAGAGCCAGGCTCAGGCCCTCACCTCGTCCCCGGACATGGCTGCAGCTTGAGTGGGCTCGGCACAGACGAGAAGTCGGACGGGTCAGCTCCAGGCCCCAGAGGCAGCGCTGCTCCTGCCGACACTTCTCCCACCACCGCACTAGGCTCTTGCATCAGCGAAAGGGAACAACACTCCGCCCTCTCCTCCCAACCGTTGGAACTACGCCTGCGCAGAGCCTGCCAAGGCGCAGGCGCGCGCCGGGACGGACTTGGAACGCTCCGTCTGGCGCGAGTTACCAGGCGACCGCGCGGCGCCAGGCAAGCCGGGACTTGTAGTCGGCCGGGAAGAGGCGGGCACTTGAGGCACGTCGCCCAGCGATTCGTGCGCTTTTACTACGTCTGAGGAAGCTTGCCGGGATATTGGTTCTTGCAGGTGGCTGCTCTTACCTCAGTCTTTTGCGGCTTAGAGGTTTCTGCGCTGTTCTGCACGGCTTGTGGAATGAATTCGGGGCCATTTATCCTTCGTTAGGGTAGGGGGTGAGAGCTCAATAATATGAGCCCGTGAGGGCTTTAGTTTCCTTACTACTACCTCAACTATGCGCCCTCGAGGTGTTCTAATGTTTGAGGAACTTATTGGTGCTAGAGTCGCGCAACTCACTTAAGAGCCTTTACTAGATGCACCTGGGTGGCTCCCTCGGCTAAGCGTTGGACTTTACGCGTCAGACTTTGACTCGTGTCTTGAACTCGTGGTTAGTGGATTCAAGCCCCACATGGAGTTCTGTGCTGACAGTTCAGAGCCTGGAGCCCGCTTCGGATTCTGTCTCCCTCTTTTCTTGCCCCTCCCTTGCTGGCTCGCTCTCTCTCTCTCAAAAATAAATAGACATTAAAAAAAATTTTTTTAAGAGGTTTTACTTAATGAGAACTTTTAAAAAGTTTATTTATTTTGAGAGAGAGAGAGAGACAGACAGAAAGAGAACATGAGCAGGGGTGGGGCAGAGAGGGGGAGAGAGAGAATCCCAGGCAGACTTCCTGCTATGACTTTGTGCTGATAGCGTGGGGCCCACTGCCGGACTTGAACCCATGAACTGTGAGATCATGGCCTGAGCTGAAACCAAGAATCGGAGGCTTAGCCTGCTGAGAGGCGCCTCTGCTTAAGGAGAAATTTAACCTAACAGGCTAGATTTCAACTTGGGAGGTCCAAAACCAAAAGTCTTCCCTCCGTAGTCTTGAGAGATGTCCCCGCCAGAAGAAACAGCCTGCTAGCAGTCTGTCAGGAAGCCTGAAAACACTTGTTTATGAAATCTCTGCTTGGACCCTGTGGGTGCATCATGCAAATCCCCTTAAAGCATAATAATAGCAGGGGGGAAAATGTTTATTTATTCGTAGTGAGGGAAAGAATGAGCAGGGGAGGGGCCGAGAGCAAGCGAGAGAGAATCCCAAGCATGCCCCGCGCTCCCAGTGTGGAACCTGACCAGGGGATTGAGCCCATCAACTGAGCTCATGACCTGAGCCAAAATCAAAAAGCCAGAGGCTCAACCAACTGAGCCACCTAGGTGCCCTAAAAGCAGTTACCTTTTAAGGTAAGGTAAGGCCATTGTCAGTGGCCTCCAGCCAAAGACCACAGCTAAGAACACAGCTGTAGTTGAACAAAGTTGGGGTTATTGTCTCCTTGATCTTAGCCAAAAGGCCGAGAAGCGATAGGGGGGTTATTGTCTCTTTGAGAGGAGGGAGACACATCAGTAAGGATGGGCACATTCAGGAAGAAGGTCTTGGAAAGAATTTATATATGGGCTTGTGTTCGGTAACTTCAAGGAAGCAGGGCTTCTATCTAGACTGGTTGCTGTTTTGAGGTGGTGATAAATCTATGATGGGATATTTTAATAATTTTATTTAAAAAGGGAGAAGAGCCTAGAAAAGCTAAAATTATGATTGATTATGATGCAGTCCCTCATGTTAGCCAGGACAGGGAGATATTTGGTGTGTGTGGGTGAATGGGATAATGTTCTTTTTTTGTTTATATTCAGACATGATTATGGAATGGTTTTGTTTTTGTCTTAATCCATCCTGACCAGAGTGGCTTTGTCCGATTTTGGTGTTCCATAAAATTGTATATGTTCAACGGGGTAGCATGTCCCAGGTTATGGTGCCAGCCTAATTCCCACTATCAGGGGCTACTTTTCTCCTTTTCACTATGCTTCATATCACTTAATATATGTGCTCTGCTTGAGGCCTCAGAACAACTATGTGAGACAGTCCATAGACATTTAGCACTCTGCATTGGATACTAGACCCTAATCTAAGCATGACAGGTAAAATTAGGTCGCTCTCTCCAAGGAGTTTACAGCTTATGAGAACACTTTATTAGCTCCTTTTTATGAATGAGGAAACTGTGCTTTCATGGCACTGAGTAGTTAGTCCAGAGTCATCCAGCCAGCAAAACGGGGAACCCGGGGGTCCAAGCCCCTACAATCTGATGTTAGTGGCTGCCCCTTTACCACCTTGAGAATCTGTATCCCTAAGGAGGCTGCAGTGCCTCCTCAGTCATCTTCAGCTACTGATACCTGTTCATATCTGGGTTTCTCAACAGTAGTACTATTGACCTTTGAGGCCAGATAATTCTTTGTTGTTGGGGGCTATTCTGTGCGTAATGGGATGTTTACCAGCATTCCTGGCCTCTATCATGTCAGTGGTACCCTGTCCCTAGTTGTGACAACCAAAAATGTCTCCAGACATTACCAAATCACCCGTGGTTGAGAGACACTGGTGTCTACCATTTATCTCTTCCTGAGTCTTTGAGAAGTAACAAACACTTGGGACATGAAAATCCCCCAAACTACTTTGAATGGAGAGATCTTGAAAAGAGAGAAAAACAGTGTGCCTAAGATTTTGGAAAGGCTATTCAAATAAAAAAGTGAAGAATGAGACAGCATAAACAAAGTGGGGGAAAAAATAGAGAAGTGATTAAAGTGGAGGTGAGCTCTTAGGAAATCGTCCTTATGTTATTCAGTTCACACTAACAAAGACACAAAAAATCTTAATGACGCCTTATAGTACCTCTGATCCATGTTTGGGAAATGCTAGTATGTTTAGCAAATAGTCTTGACCACTTTTCTGAAAAGACTTATTTTCCATTACAGCATGGTCCCAGTTCTGACCTTCCCAGACTAGCTATTTGCAAGAGACTCTTCAGAGATTTCAGGTATCCCCCAAGGTAGGAGCTTGTTTTCCAGGAAAGCCAAGATTCCCTGGGGAGCTGATAAAAGTCACAAAGTAATGACAGCTAAGCTTTTCCAGGTTTTCTAAAAGATAGATCCTACTTAGAATAAGCTTATAAGAGCATCAACACAAATAATTACTTGTGTCTTCCTAGTCTCTTTCATTTAAGAATCTCTGCAAAATATATAGGCATATATTAATTTTCTTCTCATTACAGTGAGGGAAATCATTGTGATTTTTCTGTTTTATAGATACAGAAGCCAAGTTATGGAGTCCACAAAAAATAGTGAGAAATCCAGAAATAGCCTACTGGAATATTCACTCTGGGCCATTCTTGATGCTCAGCACCACTCCAGATCTCCAGCTACTCAATATAAAGGTAATGATAATCCTTCAAGTATATACAAAATTTTATGTTTTCATAGGCTTTAAAATAATCCATAGACTTGGGGCACCTGGGTGGCTTAGTTGGTTAAACATCACCTCTTGATTTCAGCTGTCATGGTTTGTGGGTTCGAGCCCTGCTTTGGGCTCTGCACTGGCAATGCAAAACCTGCTTGGAATTGTCTCTTTCCCTCTCTCTCTGCCCCCCCCCCCAAATGCTTATCTCTGTCTCTCTGAAAATAAATGAATAAAATAAACTTTAAAATAATCCACAGTCTCTTTGCTTGGCCCATAAAATAGCAGGCCTATAGAGACTATGGCTTAAACAAAATTTAATAGTGATAGTATTTGAACTAAAACCCAGATCTCATGATTCTTAGTCCAGTACTCTTCCTACTTGGTAAGCAAGCCCATGAATCCTTGTAGGTGATACTTTATTTACAAAAATCATAAGATATTCTAATCCACATAGAAATCCAAACCTATGCAACCCTTTCATCTATTTGCACATTATGTGGAGTTTTTTAAGAGTTAGCTTTGGTAAAGAAAGAGAACAATCACTGAGATATTAATGAAAAGCATCTGCTAACTCTGAAATTAAATTAATCTTTGGGTTGATGTAGTGAGCAGAAGGCATAGTGAGACTTTCCGCAATGAAGTCTTGAATAGTGTTAACCTTTAAGAACTAAATTAGTAGAAATGAATTCTTAATTAGTTAACCGTACATAAAAATGACTTGTAAAATAATGTGTCCCTGAGGAGATTTAGGAATTACCAATTCTAAGCAAGTTGACCAGGCTGTCATCTAATGAAAATACATCTCTAAATACTGTCATTATGTTAATGGTTCCCAAATTCATATTTCCAACCCAAACGACTCCACTGAGTTCCAGCCACAGATATCCATTTACCAGAATTCTGGGTATTTTCTGCTACATGTCTACCTCATCTCATAAATTAAGGGCATTGCTCTCTAGCCGGATGCTAGTTAATTCCCTTCTTTCCTTTTCCTCGCCCTCTTCATCCAATTCATTATCAAGTATTGTTGATTTTGTGTCCAAAATAAATCCCAAATCCTACCACTTCTATCTCTACTATCACTAGTTTAGTCCCGGTGACTGTCATATCTTTCTTGGATACTACATTCTCCTCTTGTCCTTTTCCTTCATAACACTTACCACAATTTGTTTAACTTATTGGTTAGTTGTTTACTTGTGATTTTCATAATCTCACTTCACTTCTAGAGGGCATATAAATTCCTGGAAGATAATTTGTTGAATTAATGGGAGAGAATCCAATAGTATTGAAATTTTAACGTGATTGCTTATAGTGATATAGTTGAAGTTGGAGCCTTTATTTAACAATAAATGGTAAAAAAAAAAAAATACTGAAGCTAACATAATAAAAATCAACTATGCTGCAATATATCTAAAAGAGTGTGTTAGAATTGAAATGGTTCACCTGGAATCCAGAAAGAGAATCCTCAACTTGGATACATCCATATTTCCTTTCTTTTTTTCCTTCTTTCTGTACAAAGGAGAAATCATCTTTTTTGTTACTATTATTGAAATATAGTTAACATACAGTGTTATGTTAGTTTCAGTTATACAATGTAATGATTCAACAATTCTATACATTACTCAGTGCTCCTCAAGTATTCTCTTAATCCCTTTTATCTATTTCATCCACCCACCCTTTTCCATAACCACCACTTTGTCCTTTATATTTAAGAATCTGTTTTTGTGTTCGTCTCCTTTTTTATTTTTTTAATTTGTTTTGTTTCTTAAATTCCACATATGAGTGAAACCACATTCTATTTGTCTTCAACTTGTTTCATTTGCATTATACCCTCTAGGGCCATCCATGTTGTTGCAAACTGCAAGATCTCATTCCTTTTTATTGCTAATATTCCATTGTATGTATGTACTATGTCATCTTTTTTTTTAAGTTTGATTTATAATTTTATTTATTTACTTATTTATTTTAATTCCAGATAAATACTATATCTTCTTTTTTTTAATGTTTATTTATTTTTTGAGGAGGGGAGGAGCACAGAGAGAGGGAGACACAGAATCTGAATCAGGCTCCAGGCTCTGAGCTGTCAGCACAGAGCCTGGTGCGGGGCTCGAACTCACGAACTGTTAGATTTTGACCTGAGCCGAAGTTGGACGCTAAACTGAGTAAGCCACCCAGGTGTTCCTACATCTTTTTACATTCATCTATGGATGGACACTTAGGCTACTTCCATATCTTGGCTATTATAAGTAATGTTTCAATAAACCTAGGGGTACATATAGCTTTTTGAATTTGTGTTTTTGTTTTCTTTGGGAAAATACCTAGTAGTGCAATTCCTGGATCATATGATAATTCATTTTTACAAATTTTTGAGGAACCTCTGTACTGTTTTCTGCAGTGGCTGCACCAATTTACATTCCCACCAACTGTACACTAGGGTCCCTTTTTCTTTACATCCTTGCCGACATTTGTTATCTCTTATGTTTTTGATTCTAGCCATTCTGACAGATGCAAGGTAATATCTCATTGTGGTTTTGAATTGGATTTCCCTGATGATTATTGATGTTGAGCATCACTTCATATGTCTGTTGGCCACCATTTGTATGTCTTATCTGGAAAAATGTCTATTCAGGTCCTCTGCTCATTATTAAATCAAATTATTTGGGGGGTATTTTTGGTGTTGAGTTGTAAATGTTCTTTGTATATTTTGGATAATAACCCCTTATAAGATATATTATTTGCAAATATCTTCTCCATTCAGTAGGTTTCCTTGTTGTTTTATTGATGGCTTCCTTCACCGTGCAAAAGCTTTTTATTTTGGTGTAGTCCCAATAGTTTAATTTGCTTTTGTTTCCCTCATCTGAATAGCTAGAAAAATGTTTCTATGGCTAATGTTAGAGAAATCACTGCCTCTATGTTTTCTTCTAGGAGTTATGGTTTCAAGTCTCACATTTAGGACTTTAATCCATTTTGAGTATATTTTTATGTATGGTGTAAGAAAGTGGTCCAGTTTCTTTTTTCTTTTTTCTTTTCCTTTTTTGCATGTAGCTGTCCAGTTTTGCCAGCACCATTTGTTGAAGAGACTGTCCTTTCCCCATGGTATGTTCTTGCCTCCCTTGTCAAAGATTAATTGACCATATAAGCATGGGTTTATTTCTGGGCTCTCTATTCTGTTCCATTGATCTATGTGTCTGTATTTGTGCTAGTACCATACTGTTTACATTACTACAGCTTTGTAGTACATCTTGATGGCCATGTTAGTTTTCATCCAGCAATGTTCAGGATAGGGAAATCATAAATCCAAAGAACATTGTTAAGCTATTCATTATAAGGTATATTTGTTCTAGTTCACGGATATACCTGTGGCCAGAATGAAGTGGACTTTAAAATCATCCACCTCTTTTTTTTCTGATCATTCACCAAAGAATATTTTGATTATCAACTTAGATTCCCTGGTAATGAAATGCTTTGGACAGCAAACACAAATATTTCAGTCACTGGAAAAATATATTCCATGCTAGAATGTAACTCTGCTACATTATTCACAGCTGTGTCCCTAAAACCTAGAACAGTGCTTAGCACAAAGTAGATTCTTTGTGTTCAATAAATGAATGAACATTAGTAAATTAGAATTATACTTTATACCACATTTTCTTGTGAATTTGGTTATTGTGAGTCAATCCTCAAGTATTTGTTCCATGCTAGATGCATTAGGAATATCAGATTTCTGGTCTTGAAGGCCAAATATGAAACCCTGAAGTCTAGTGCTCTACCATAAGTGTCTGCAAGACCTGATTTAGTTAACCAGCTGATCTTTGATGTCTCCTTCTTGATTCTCTTTAACTCCAATTCATCTTCCATCTAGCCCACAAGTTTTATTTTAAAATCCAATCATATTGCTCCCCTGCCTAAAAATCAGTTAATTCTGTTACCTTCAGAATAATAGGTATCTACAGTCTGCTTCTCCACCTCTCCTACTGCTTTATTCTCTACTCCTCTTTCTACTTTCTATCAGATATTGTCAGTTCCATCCACACTGAATTACTTTATATTTCCTGAACATGCTATTCCTGGCTGGAATGTTCATCTCTCCTCTTCCTAGGTGATAAACTCCTGTCATCTTTTAAGATCCAACTTAGATGTTACTTTTTAAAAGAAGCCTATGACTTCTCTAGAGGGGAAAAGCTATTTCTTTCTTCCTGCTTGCCTTCTCTCATTCTCCTACAACAGCCCTTATCACATATTGTAGCTATGCTGCAGAGCAGGATCTATGTCTTATTCATATTTCCTTGCTTCCCCAACACCTTGCACATGTTTCTGAATGCAAGGTTCCATATGGAGTGATAAGTATGAGTGCTAATAACTAACTTGCAACAGCTTGAGTTTCTTACACATAGTCTTCTTTCCCAAGGAAGAATAGGAAACTTCTCAACTGTATTGTTTGTTTGTTTCTTAATTTTTTTATGTCTTTATGTTATTTTGAGAGACAGAGATGGAGAGCGAGTGAGGAAGGGGCAGAGAGAGAGGGAGACACAGAATCTGAAGCATGCTCCAGGCTCTGAGCTGTCAGCACAGAGCCCAATCTGGGGCTCGAACCCACGGACTGTGAGATCATGACCTGAGCCAAAGCCAGCCGCTTAACCGACTGAGCCACCCAGGTGCCCCTGTATTGTTTGTTTTTAAAATTTGTTTTAATGTTTATTTATTTTTGAGAGACAAAGCACAAACAGGGGAGGGGCAGAGAGAGGGAAACACAGAATCTGAAGCAGGCTCCAGACTCAGAGCTGTCTGCACAGAGCCAGACACAGGGCTCAAACCCACGAACCATGAGATCATGACCTGAGCCAAAGTTGGACGCCTAACCGACTGAGCCATCTAGGTGCCCTTCAACTGTATTGTTTGAAACAATTGGGTATGAACATAGTCAGGAAAGAAATGTGCTTTACATACTCTCTTTATGAGTTACTATAAAAGGAGATAATTTGTCTTCTTGGCATATCAGCAGGCTCTTAGAAAGGAGTAATTCAGTGCACCATGTATACACTCAGCACCTTGGATTATCACTACTTAGTATGTATCTTAGTGGCTTGCTCTTGAGAGACTTTATAACCCCTACAGTTTAATAGTGTTTAGCACTTATTGGGAGCACAATAAATGTTTACTGAAAGAATGTATGAATTAATAAATGAAATTAAAAAAATTAATGTTTTCCTCTCTTCTCTATAATAATTAAACCGTCCTTTTAAGAGGGTGCCACTTGCTCTTTAAAGTCTTTTCTAATCATCCCCTGTTATAAATTTTTCCCTTTCTGTCTTCATGTAGCACATATTATTTAGACTATGCTGTCTTGCATTTTTAAATGTATATGTTCTTTCTTCCTAGCTAGATTGTAAAATTCTTGAAAGCAGCGACTATATGTACTGTTGCATCCTACAGTAGTGTCTTAAATCTAGTAGGATTTTAATGCTATAAAGTCTTGGTGATGTTACCCATGGTCATTCAGTGTCTTGTCATCTCAGAAGATTGCAAAACTCTGAAGATATCTCTGAAGATACTACTTCACATCCATTAAGGTAACTATTACAAAAACAAAGCAAAATAGAAAACAGAAAAGGACAAGCATTAGCAAGAGTGTGGAGAAGTTGGAACCCGTGTGCACTGTCAGTGGGAATGTAAAATGGTAAAGCACTATATATAGCTCTTCTTCAAAATAGTATGGTGGTTACTAAAAAAATTACAATTAACATATGATCCAGCAATTCTACTTCTGGTATATACCCAAAAGAGTTGAAAGGAGAGTCCCAAAGAGATGTCTGTACACCCATGTTTATAGCAGCATTTTTCACAATAGCCAAGAGTGGAATAAATCCAAGTGTCTGTTGGTAGATGGACAGAAAAACAAAATGTGGGTATACATCCAGTGAAATATTATTCAGTCTTAAAAATGAAATTAGCATCACTCATCATCAGGGAAATAAAAATCAAAACCACACTGAGATACCACCTCATGCCAGTCAGAGTGGCTAAAATGAATAAATCAAGAGACTATAGATGCTAATGAGGATGTGGAGAAATGGGGACCCTCCTACACTGTTGGTGGGAATGTAAACTGGTACAACCTCTCTGGAAAACAGTGTGGAGGTTCCTCAAAAAATTATCACTAGAACTCCTCTATAATCCAGCAATAGCACTGCTGGGGATCTACCCAAGGGATACAGAAGTGTTGATACACAGGGGCACATGTACACCAATGTTCATAGCAGCACTTTCTATAATAGCCAAATCATGGAAAGAGCCTAAATGTCCATCACCTGATGAATGGATCAAGAAGATGTGGTTTATATATACAACGGAATACTACATGGCAGCAAAAAAAAAATGAAATCTGGCCATTTGTAGCAAAGTGGATGGACCTCGAGGGTATCATGCTAAGTGAAATAAGTCAGGCGGAGAAGGACAGATACCATATGTTTTCACTCATAGGTCTAACAGCAGAAACCTAACAGAAGACCATGGGGAAGGGGAGGGGGGAAAAAGAGTCAGGGAGAGGGAGGGAGGCAAATCATGAGAGACTCTTGAATACTGAAAACGAACTGAGGGCTGAAGGGGGCAGGGGAAAGGAGAAGAGGGGGTGATGGTCATGGAGGAGGCACTTGTGGGGATGAGCACTGGGTGTTATATGGAAACCAACTTGACAATAAACTATATGAAAAAAAATGAAGCCAATTCTGATGCATGTTGCAACATGAATGAACCTTGAGGGCATTATGCTGAATGAAATAACCCAGTCGCGAAAAGACAAATATTATGTACTCCCATTTATATGAGGTACCTAGAGTAGTCACTCTCATATAAAAATGAAGGTAGAATGGTGGTTGTCTAGGGCTGGGGGCAGAAGAAGAAAGGGGAGTTGTTTAATGGGGGCACAGTTTCAGTTTTGCAAGACGAAAGAGTTCTAGAGACTGGTTGCACAACAATGTGAATGTACTGAAATGAAATGTACACTTAAAATGGTTAACAGAGGGGCGCCTGGGTGGCTCAGTCGGTTAACCTTCCGACTTTGGCTCATGATCTTGCGGTTTGTGAATTCGAGCCCCGTGTTGGGCTCTGTGCCGACAGCTCGGAGCCTGGAACCTCCTTCGGATTCTGTGTCTTCCTCTCTCTCTGCCCCTCCCCTGCTTGCACTCTGTCTCTCTGTCTCTCAGAAATGAATAAATGTTAACAAAATTAATAACAAAAATGTTTTAATGGTTAACATTGTGAATTTTAGGTTATTAAAAAAGATTAAAACACTGAACAGGGAGTCAAAAGACCAAGGTTATTCTTGGTTGTTTCTCAATGACCAGTGAATCTTGTGCAAGTCACTTTTTTACTTGTGCTCTGATCTCTTCATCTTTAAACAGGATAATATTATTAAAGAAGTCTGCTTGGCTTCTAGGTTTCTGTGAGGACCAAATGGAAAAAAAGAAAAAAAACAACAACAACTAACAATGCTTAAGATAATTTTTTCAGTAGTATTTTTTTAGGCATTCCAGTGCTCCTGATCTCTTTTAATATTCATCACAATTTTTGCGTCCTGTTTCATAACAAAATACTCCTAAGGGTACCTCACCAATAACCTGTTACCACTTGAAAGGACATGTATACTGAACTCTTAAACTTTGGACTGCTTACCTTATAATTTAGTTCCAGGAACACAGCAAATAAACAGCCTTTATGAGGACTATTGAGGACCTAAGATGCTAATTACTAATGTCATTTAGCATTAATTGAGGAAATACAAGCTCAGGATTTTCCTGTGAGCATGAGAAAGCTGGTCCCAAATTTGGGAGGTAAGAAGGTAACATTTTCTAAGTGTCTACTAAGCATCAGGGTCTATAGGAGATGTCTTACGTGTGATAATTCCTTTAATCTTCACAAAAGCCCTTGGCAGGTTAATAATATTATGCTTTTTTTTTTTTTTTTTTTGAGAGAGAGACAGAGACAGCACAAGTTGGGGAGAGGAGCAGAGAGAGAGAGAGAGAGAGTCTTTTTCTTTTAATGTTTATTTATATGAGAGACAGAGAAAATATGAATGAGTGGGGGAGGGGCAGAAAGAGAAGGGTACGGAGGGTCCAAAGTAGGCTCTGTGCTGACAGCAGCAAGTCCAATGTGGGACTTGATCCCACTACCCAGCTTATGACCTGAGCTGAAATCAAGAGTTGGAAGCTCAACCAATTGAGATAGTCAGGTACCCCTATACTCGTTTTATGAACAGGGAAAATGAAGCTCAGAGAAGTTAAGTCATTACCCAAAACCTCACAATAAATGACAAAGATGGAATTTAATTCCAGGTCTGTATGACTGAAGCACATATTCTTTAAACTCTGTTATGTTGCCTCTCAAAATATATTTGACTATGCCTATTAGTAATATAGTTAATGATAAATGATATATATTTGTTGTGTATTTGTACATTTATGTCAATTGTTCTCCTTGGTCATTACAAGTAAGACGTGCTGTGTGAGGATAATTGTCACCATTTTACAGATGATGAAACAGTCAGAAAATAACTTACATAAATCAACAAATAAATCACTATAACAGCGCTTGAAAATAGGTGTAATTCTCAGACTCATGCTTTTTCCACACCAGCCTCATGAGCACAGAATTTTATCTTTGAATTTTCTGGTTCTGACATCTTTTATAGGAGCAAAAGAGAGATCATCTTGACAGCCTGGCAATTCTTTTTATACATGGACAGATTAAACACGTGTGTTCATTCCTATTCTCTTCCCTGATCTCTTTAACTCACTTAAATGACAGTCAGTTAACATTTTAAAAGTGACCAGCACAGAAGGACAAAGAGAGTAAGAAAATCTACAGAAGGGGCGCCTGGGTGGCTCAGTCAGTTGAGTGGCCGACTCTGGCTCAGGTCATGATCTCATGGTTCATGAGTTCAAGCCCCGTGTTGGGCTCTGTGCTAACAGCTCAGAACCTGGAGTCTGCTTTAGATTCTGTGTCTCCTTCTCTCTCTGCCCTTTCCCTGCTCATGCTCTGTCTCTCTGTCTCTCAAAAAATAAATAAACATAAAAAAAGAGAAAGTCAATAGGAAATGAGGGATATTAACACATATTTGGAAGATGGAAAGTTGAGCTAAGTAAACTGGATTCCAAATGCTCGAGAGAGATATACTAACAAGAGGTAAGCAAGATCCTATTGCAGAAGAGTAGAATGTGAGCAAATAAGGAGCCAATAAAAAAGCAGCAGCGATATGTGAGGGGCTGAAAAGGGGGATTGGTTAAAGGCTTATATAAGAAATTATATTACCAGGTCCTTTCCTCATCCTGCTCAGTTAAGCAACTACCCCTCCATTTCTTTGGCAGAACCCTAGGGTTTATTCTGTTGGGGGGGGAAATGAACTAGAGAAGCTCCAGACTGAGATGCCAGGCCTCGCTAAAGATTGTAGCTGGGGAGGCCAGGAAAGGAGAATACCACTGAAAACAGATCAAATTAACGTCTACTTGCTGAAGATGAAACTTGCCAAGCCCTCTCACTCTCTATCACTTCAGGAAAACTGACAGCAAGGCTTATATTCTCTAGGCAGGAGAGCAGGGAATTAATTCTGAGAAAAATTTAAAACTGGATAACCCCAAAAGGCTTGAGGGACTCCCAACAAAGCAAATAGGTCCCCACTTTATCATCCTGCAATAAAGCCCGACAACTGACAAACTCTTTCTTTTAACACAGAGCTTCCAAATACCTTTGTAGTGATTCACTCTCAAATATGAAGGGACAGTAAAGGATCACCAAATAGTTGAGATAAACCTTCACCATGAAAGTCAGCATCAAATAGAAATGGGAGAGAAAAAAAAACCTCAGAGGATAACAGAGACAATATAGAGAACAGAAGAACGTATTTTTAAAAACTAAGCATCTTCTGAGAGATAGTTACAAGATAGTGCATCTGTAAAGTAATGACAAGATGCTCCCAAAAAAGGGATGATCAGAGGATAATAGCTCAAGGAAATTAAAAATGTAATAGAAAAAATAAACAGTTCAAAGTAGTATTTATATATAAAATTGAGAAATTTCCTGGAAAGAGAACAAAAAGAAATGGAAAGTAAGAGTACAAATATAAGTAGAGGATGAACCTGTAAGGTCCAACATGAGGCTAATAGGAGTTCTAGAAATAGAGAAGAAATGGAGGCAAGGAAATTGTCAAAGAAATTATGAGGAGATCTCTGATAACTGAAGGGCAAACTGACAACCTGCTAAGTGCTCAGCATAAAATAAAAATAAAAAACACTGATGATAGGCTGACATGCCATTAGAAGTAAGAGAGACATACTATTCAGCAATATAATTCTTTGAAAGCAAAGTTATAATACAGTAAGAAAACAAACACTTTTTAAATTTCATGTTAAATATCACTCACTTCATGCCTGCCTAGGGATAGGCTAGCCACTTCCATACAGATCTTGCACATGATGAATACTTAGGCAATGAATACTACACGATGAATACTTAGGCAGTAATGATGATGACACTAAAACATCTCACACAGTTCTTGTCAGTAGTTATTAGGTGTTCACACAAAGGCACTCACACACACATTAGATAAGTTTATTAACTGGATAGCATGACGATTATTTACTATTTATTAAGTGGAAGTGTATCATCATAAAAGTCTTCATCCTCATTGTCTTCATGTTGAGTAGGCTGAGGAGGGGGAGGAAGAGAAAGAATTGGCCTTTCTATCCCATGGGTGGCAGAGATGGAAGTGGTAGAGATGGATGGGGAAGCAGGAGAGGCAAGTACGCTTGGTGTAACTTTTCGGAAATACATGATAATTTCTGTCTGATTTTTTTTCCTTTTTCAGTTCTCTATAAGATGTTTTGTTATATTGTACCAATTCTACCATTTGTTTTTGTTTCAGTGCCCATATCATAGAAGGGTCCATGTCATAAAAGAAAAAGCAGTCATGAATAATCACAACCCTTCTGCCAGATTGTCTAATATCAATTTGTTTTCTGGCACTGCTTCTTCTACGTTGTCTTCCTCATTATCTAGTACTGATACAGAAACTCTCATCCCCATCGAGTCATCTTCTTTTAATTCCTCTGGTGGTGTGTCCATTAGCTCTTGAATTTATCCAAGATTCATACCCTAAAACCCTTCACCCCCACTTTTTTTTTGGTCATATCCTCAGTCTCTTTCATGATTTCCTTGATTGGCTCTGTTGTAAAGCCTGTGAAGTCATGCACAATATCTGGGCATAGTTTTCTCCAGGAGAAACGTATTGTTTTGGTCTTTAATGATTTTCACAGCTTTTTCTATGCAACAATGGCATCTTCAGTGGTATAATTCTTCCAGACTTTCATGATGTTCTCTTTATTGGGGTTCTCTTTCATAGCCTTGACAATTCTTTCCATAGAGTATTGTGTCTAATGAGCCTTAAAAGTCCTATGACTCCCTGATCTAAAGTCTGAATTAGAAATGTTGTGTTTGGGGGCAAGTAGAATAGTTCAACATCTCAGGTATTGAATTCATGGGGTTCTGTATGGCCGAGGGTATTGTCCAATATCAAAAGAACCAGCAAGGTACTTCCTGACTTCAGGGACAAAACATTAATGGGACCAATCCAGAAAAAGGGTTCTCGTTGCCCAGGACTTCTTATTGTATAACCACAAGACTGACAGCTTATGTTTACCTTTTCTATTCAAGGATTGGAGACTAGCAGCTTTATAGATAAGGGCAGTCTTCATCATAAACCCAACTTCATTTGCACAAGACGCTATCCCTTCCTGCCTTAAATCCTGGTGCTGACTTCCTTTCCTTACTAATAATTGTCCTTTGTGGTTTGTTTGTTTGTTTGTTTGTTTTCCCCAGAGTAGTGTACTTTCATCTTCATTAAAAAAAAAACAAACCTGTTCAGGAGATGCCCTTCATCCTCAATGTTTTTTTTTTCTATTTTAGAGAGAGAGAGAGAGAACAAAAGAGAGAGAGAGCATATGCAGTGCCAGCAGGGGAAAGGGGTAGAGGAAGAAAGATAATCTGAAGCAGGCTCCACACTGAGCATGGAGCCCACCACTGGGCTCAATCCCACGACCCTGGGATCATGACCTGAGCCAGAATCAAGAGTGGGATGCTCAATGCAGCCACTCTGGAAAACAGTATGGAGGTTCCTCAAAAAATTAAAAATAGAACTACCCTACAACCCAGCAATTGCACTACTAGGGTTTTGTCCAAATGATACAGGTGTGCTGTTTCAAAGGGGCACATGCACCCAAATGTTTATAGCAGCACTATTGACAACAGCTGGAGTATGGAAAGAGCTCAAATGTCCATCAACTGATGAATGGATAAAGAAGATATGGTATATATACACAATGGAATATTACTCAGCACTCAAAAAGAATGAAATCTTGCCATTTGCAACAACATAGATGCAACTAAAGTGTATGATGCGTAGCAAAATAAGTCAGTTAGAGAAAGACAAATATCATGCCTTCACTCATGTGGAATTCAAGATACAGAACAGAAGAACATAAAGGAAAGGAAGCAAAAATAATATAAAAACAGACAGAGAGACAAACCGTAAGAAACTCTTAAATACAGAGAACAAAGTGAGGGTTGCTGGAGGGGTATTGGGTGGGGGGGAATGGGCTAAATGGGCAAGGGGCATTAGAGAGGACACTTGTTGGGATGGGCACTGGTGTTATATGTAAGTGATGGACACTAAATTCTATTCCTGAAATCATTATTACAATATTTGTTAACGAATTTGGATGTAAATTAAAAAAATAATTTTTAAAAAAGAGTAGGATGCTCAACCAACAATATAAAAAGGTATTTTACAAAAAATGCAAGGCTTTTTTTTTTTTAGCTGCAGCAATGGCTTCAGAGATTTCCTTTTCTTTCTTTCTTTCTTTCTTGCTTTCTTGCTTTCTTTCTTTCTTTCTTTCTTTCTACAATGGTCTTTACGCTGAATTCATTTATCTTGAAACGGCGGCAGCTGCAGCTGCAGAATTCAGTCTATGGGACATATCAAGCAATTCAACTTTTTCTTACAATGTCATGACTTTGTTCTTGGGAGCACTTCTGACATCACTAGTGGCACTTTGTATGGGTCCTATGGTGTTTCTCAAGGTTCATGGTATTGCACTAAACACATGAAAAACACATGAAAACTATGAAAGGTCACTTTTTATTGAGACTGGCAATTTCCTGGAGAGATGAACTGCACACACAGATCATACAGCATTTTAAATGGATACATGCAAGAATGTGGTCTAATTTCATTCTTCTACATGTTGCTGTCCAGCTCTCCTAACACCACCTGTTGAAGAGGCTGTCTTTTTTCCATTGGATACTCTTTTCTGCTTTCTCAAAGATTAATTGGCCGTACACTTGTGGGTTCAGTTCTGGGCTCTCTATTCTATTCCATTGATCCGTGTGTCTGTTTTTGTGCCAATACCATACTGCCTTGATGATGACAGCTTTGTAGTAGAGGCTAAAGTCTGGGATTGTGATGCCTCCCATTTTGGTTTTCTTCTTCAATATTACTTTGGCTATTCGGGGTCTTTTGTGGTTCCATACAAATTTTAGGATAATTTGTTCTAGCTTTGAGAAGAATGCTGGTGCAACTTTGATGGGGATTGCATTGAATGTGTAAATTGCTTTGGGTAATAATGACATTTTAACAATGTTTATTCTTCCAATCCATGAGCACGGAATGTTTTTCCATTTCTTTGTGTCTTCTTCAATTTCTTTCATAAGTCTTCTATAGTTTTCAGTATACAGGTCTTTAACCCTAGAGGAGAAAGCAGGAAGCAGCCTCCTTGACCTCAATTGCAGCAATTTCCTCCTCGACACATCCCCAAAGGCAAGGGAATCAAGAACAAAAATGAATCATTAGGACCTCATCAAGATAAAAAGCTTCTGCACTGCAAAGGAAACAATCAACTAAACTAATAGGCAACCAGACAGAATGGGAAAAGATAGTGGCAAATAGCATATCAGATAAAGGGCTAGTATCCAAAATCTACAAGGAACTCACTAAACTCCATACCTGAAAAACGAATAATCCAGTGAAGAAATGGGCAGAAGATCTGACCAGACACTTCTCCAAAGAGGACATCCAGATGGCCAACAGGCACATGAAACGATGCTCAGTGTCACTCATCATCAGGGAAATCCAAATCAAAACCACACTCAGATACTATCTCACACCAGTCAGAGTGGCTAAAATGAACAAATCAAGAGACTATAGATGCTGGCGAGGATGTGGAGAAACAGGCACCCTCCTACACTGTTGGTGGGGATGTAAACTGGTGCAACCACTCTGGAAAACAGTGTGGAGGTTCCTCAAAAAACTATCAGTAGAACTCCCCTATGACCCAGCAACAACACTGCTGGGATTTACCCAAAGGATACAGAAATGCTGATGCATAGGAGCACATGCACCCCAATGTTCATAGCAGCACTTTCTACAATAGCCAAATCATGGAAAGAGCCTAAATGTCCATCACCTGATGAATGGATCAAGAAGATGTGGTTTATATACACAATGGAATACTACATGGCAGTGAGAAAGAATGAAACCTGGCCATTTGTAGCAAAGTGGATGGACCTGGAGGGTGTCATGCTAAGGGAAATAAGTCAGGCAGAGAAGGACAGATACCATATGTTTGCACTCATAGGTCTAATAGGAGAAACCTAACAGAGGGCCATAGGGAGGGGAAGGGGGAAAGAGAGTTGGGGAGAGAGGGACACAAACCATGAGAGACTATTGAATACTGAAAATGAACCGAGGGCTGAAGGGGGAGGGAGAGGGGGAGAGGGGGTGATGGTCATGGAGAGGGGACACTTGTGGGGAGAAGCACATTTATATGGAAACCAATTTGACAATAAACTATTATAAAAAAAATGGATACATGCAACACTTGACCTCACTGCAATAGCAACAAGAGGTGGCTATAAAACTATTACAGCAACACAGCAGCACAATATATACTACAGTTAATTTTATGCTGTTATGATTTAATACTGCAGCTTTATGTTGCTTACATTTCTTGACTGTGGATGGCACCATGTATGGTCTGTAAGTATGTGTGTAAGTTTTGATAAATTTTAACTTTGTATAATAGATTTGTGTATATTTTCTGGGAGTACATGATAAAATAGACTGATACATATATTTTATGCATTTGTGACATACATAACTTTTAAATTTTTTCAATAATTTTAGGCTACATGGTTCACCTGCAGGTTTTTTTTTTCAAAGTGTCACAAATCTCAAAAAAAAACTTTCCAGTTATGTTTTTTTTTAATGTTTTATTTGTTTTTGAGAGAGAAAGAGAGAAAGAGAGAGAGAGACAGAGAGAGAGAGACAGAGAGACAGTGTGAGCAGGGGAGGGTCAGAGAGAGAAGGAGTCACAGGATCCAAAGACAGGCTCCAGTCTCTGAGCTAGCGGTCAGCATAGAGCCTGACGCGGGACTTGAACCCACAAACTGTGAGATCATGACTTGATCCAAAGCCAGATGCTCAACCAACTGAGCCACCCAGGCGCCCCTCCAGATGTTTATTGAAAAAAAGAATCCATGCATAAGTGGACCCACACAGTTCAAACTTGTGTTGTTCAAGGGTAAACTATATATCTTTGCCTCTGAAATTTCCCATATATCCTATTATTACTGTTTTCAGCTTCTAATAGGCAGTAAATCAATGCTTCCACAGATTTGTTGATTGGTATTATGGGGAAAATGTTTGTCATTAAATGTTTCTGTAGTTCCATACTTAGAAAAGACAGAAAGTTTCATATGCTCCAGGACAATTCCATTTTCATTGTTAAATTTAGGCTTAAATTGGGCTAAACAATAAAGTAAAAACAAAATAATCTGTTTTCTTCCAAAGGAAGAGTTCCTTAAACATTTATATTTTTATGACAGATTTTATCTGAAACACAGGAGTATCCCACAGATTTGGTAAACTTAATTCCTATTCTTACTTCTTTCCAGTTATGAGTATTAACAGAAGAATTTGTCCCCCATCTAAACAAATAGAACAGTGGCATAGTAGGATGAAGCCTGATGAGGGAGATATAAGGAGAGTTTTTCTAACCTGGAAATGTATAAACAGAGTAAGACTCACTTTGTTCAATACCTAGAATATTAGAACTTCAGATTACCTTCATAAATTTAAAATACGCTTTAGGAAAATAAAAATAAAATAAATATAAATAAATTTATAATACTAACCTTTTCATATATTTTAGAACATATTTTTTCAATTGAAGCTACATTATTATGGCTAATATTTATTGAATGCTTTCTTTTGAACACTCTCCTAAGCTCCTTAATATATTATTTTTTTTACTAGGCAAAGAACTTTATTAACCTTGTTTCAAACTTTATTCCAGGCTTCTCCAGCTTAATTAGCTGCAAAGAATGAATTGTGTATAAGCAAAAACTGAAAAGAGCTGCAGTGCCCAAAGGGCTTGGGCTTAAAAATATTAGAGATCTAGATTTTATCATATCCATGAACAAAATTTTAAAAAATCAGTCATAATATAAAATAGCAGTTCCCAGTAACTTCCAAGTTTTATCTTCTTCAGAAGTTGACTCAATTCAGTTTCCTTCATTCTTGGAAGCTTCATCAAAATTCTCCACAAGGTCTGGAACTTCATCATCCTCGTCCTCTCTGCTAGCGAGTGGTGCCTTTCTATCCACAGATTGAAGCAGAGCTTCAGCTAATCCTCTTAAACTAGTCAGACTGTCTGCACCAAGTTGGTTTAAGATACTGGGTAGCATTTCTGTCAGCTGCTTTGTCTCATCATGGTCTGTGATGGTGGTGAAAGTGTTCTCTGCCAGGGACGCCTGAACATTAGGGTTGTTAAAATGGATTGCTGTTCCTTGCTTTGTGAACATACTCATTTCTTCAATACTAGAGATACTGTTTACCCCTAACTTCTTTAAGGAGAACTGAAATTTTTTTTTAATCATCTGCTGTAACTGTTCTGTGAACCACCTTCTTCTTTCGGGGAACAGTTCCTTTCCCACCAATGTGCCCTTGTGCTTGCAGTTTGGCGAGTTTCTCCTGGTTCATGGTAGTTTCTTTCATCTTGTTGGAATGGAAATAGGACCACACAGGTGAATAGCTTTGGCGCTCAGGGGTCTCAGGTGGACCAGCTGAGATTAGGTGAACACACACAGGGATGCAAGATGGCAGCTAGAGCTTTTTTTTTTTTTAAATCACAAACAACCCTGTTAAATAGGTATCATAATCATACTGTTATGCCCAAGTCGCAATATCCTCAATGACCAGAGACCACCAGGGAGACCAAGGCACACATGCAAAGGCAACGGGCTTTATTACAGGCTCGGGCTCAGGCTCACAGACTTCACCAATGCAGTGGATCCATACTGAGAGCCCCAAACAAGGGCTGAGCAGCATTTTTTATGGGTTTTGGGAAGGGAGAGTTACAGGAAATTGAGACATAGGTAGAGTGATCCAATTATAGTTGCACAACAGTATTGGCAGCAACTTTAACCATACACATTGTCCAGTGGGTTCATTACTTTTGGCAGGACCCAATTACAACATTTAGAGTACCTTTAAAATCAACCAATTACAGGGCGAGCCTAGGGTCTTGTTCGATGACTATCAGGTTAACTTTAACATTAGGTAACAGGGTCCTATCTAAAGTTTCCATCTACAAGCTTCACCCTTAGGAATGTGGAGAGTGGTAACTGGCCTTCCCTGATTGGGTGTTGCGAAGGTGGTCTCTCTTGCTCTAGGCAATGTGTAACTGCCTGTTAGCTTCGGGAACTGGAACCTAGGCCTTCTCAATCAGAGGGGAAACTTAAAGCCTGTCATGGAACCAGTTTGGTTTAGGCTTGTGTCCTTACAATACCCATTTTACAAAATAAGAGACTAAGTAATTAAATACCATCTTCCAGATATGCACTGATTAGTTCTTAGATATTGTATATCTTTTTTTTTTTTTTTTTAAGTAGGCTCCATGTCCAGTACAGAGTCTAATGCTGGACTTGAGCTCACAACCCTGAGTTCATGACCTAAGGTGAGATCAAGAGTTGGATGCTTAACTGATTAAGCCACCTAGGTGCCTGGATATTATACATCATTTAAATATGACTTAAAAAAATTTTTTTTATGGCAGCTATATCACACTGCTAGTTTAGCCTTTGAGCTTTTCTTTTCGGTCTGGTTCTAACTCACAGTTTATATCTCCTGTCTTCATGTTACACACTAATTTTTTAGACATAGATTATATGCCTTTCCCTAATTTGTTGATAAAAATTTGAGGGGGCAAGGCCAAGTGTGGTCCATTACTATAGACCTTTGTCCAGGTCACATGGTCCTTCTATGTAGATAGCTACAAATTCAACTAACTGTACTTCTTAAGTAGCACCTATTTCTCCTATGTATCACCACTTTCACCATGAGATCATCTATCAGATACAAATCTGAAATCAGGGTACATCATACCTAAGGAATGGAGGATGTGCTTCATCTGTTTGCCATCCGTATCCATAAAAGAAATGTAATTTATTTGGTATGACTTGTTTTAATTAACTCATGCTCATTTCTCTATTTTACCTTCCTCTAAGTGTTCACAAATCATCTGTTTCATTTTAGAATATTGCAAAGAAGTAAAGTTATTAACTGGGCTGTCATTTCTAGAAATCACTTTTTACCTGTGTGTAATAGTTGAAGTCACCTTTACATTTTTCTAGGTTCCTTATTGTCCTTGATTCCTGGTGATTCCTGGGAGTAACTTTATGATAAAATCTTTAAGAAATTTGGAATTAAATTCTAAAATATAAGAATTGTGTTCCTTGGGGCACCTGGGTGGCTCAGTCGGTTAAGCCTCTAACTTCGGCTCAGGTCAGATCTCACGTTCGTGGGTTCGAGCCCTGCGTCAGGCTCTGTGCTGACAGCTAGCTCAGAGCCTGGAGCCTGCTTCCGGTTCTCTGTCTCCTTCTCTCTCTGACCCTCCCCTTCTCATGCTCTGTCTCTCTCTGTATCAAAAATAAATAAAACATTAAAAAAAAAAAGAATTGTGTTCCTTAAAAACAACCTAAACCTTTCTTACTATCTTCTTTTCTAAACTGCACTTCAGTTTTTTCGTAATGGTATTAAACTCATTCCATTTTAAGATTGTTCTTCTTGATGGAGCCATCTGACCTGGTGGCTTTTTATTATTCTCCTACCTATATAATCACTTCTTGGCCTCTTTATTTCTAACTTCTTCTAAGTATTTCTTCTCAGGTTCCTAGTTTCCCACATACACTGCTACTTCTTTCCTATTAGATAACTTCTGAACAAAAATACTTTTGGGTTGCCTGGATGGCTCAGTCGGTTGAGTGTCCGACTTTGGCTCAGGTCATGATCTCACAGTTTGTGGGTTTGAGCCCTGAGCTGTCAGCACAGAGCCCGGAGCCTGCTTCAGATTCTGTCTCCCTCTCTCTCTGCTCCCCCCCTCCCCACTTGTGCACGCTCTCTCTCTTTCTCCAAAATAAAATAAATAAACATTAAAAAATATATATCTTTATGTGGCCTTTTTAAAAGTTTATTTATTTTGAGAGAGAGAGTACAAGCAGAGGAGGGCCAGAGAAAGAGGGAGAAAGAGAGTATCCCAACGAGGCTCCACACTGACACCACAGAGCCCTATGTGGGGCTCGAACTCACAAACTGTGAGATCATGACCCGAGCAGAAACCAAGAGTCAGATGCCCAAATGACTGAGCCACCCTGGGGCCCCATATATAGCCTTATTCTTCTTGAGAAACCGCTTTTCCTTCCTCAAGGTCCCTTCCACCCAATAACCTCACAAAGCAATTGTCTCTTTCTCCTTTGAACTTTTATAGTACTTTATTTATGCCTGGTTCTTTGTATTATTTGTCATGTTCTTTCTGTTGTCTTTATTCATTTTCTATTTACGAGAATCTAAACCTCTTAGGACAAGAACTGAATTTTACACATCTTTGTGTATTCCATTTAATTTAATACCTGCACATAATAAATGCTCAGGGAGTGTTTGTTGAATTAACAGAACAAACAAATGAATAAATGGAATCCTGTCTTATGGTGTGCTGGATCCTGCTCTAACTGGCCTTTGAATGCTAATTGTTAGATTTTCAGAAATTTTGCTAGAGGCTGTTAAACAATTGGTAGTTTGAAAACTGGCCATGGTAGAATTATTTACACCACTGTTTTGTTGCACATCAAAATAGAGCTTCCCCCCCACCACCCCAGAAAGCCAATTACTGTTAAACATTTTTATTATTTTTAAACATTTACCAGCATACCAATGGTCCTATCCCTCCATACTAGAAAATTGTATATACCTCTTTGAGTTAAAATTAAACATATTATGGGGCACCTAGCTGGCTCAGTTGGGAGAGTGTCTGACTGCTGATCTCGGGATTGTGAGTTTGAGCCCCATGTTGGATGTGGAGATTAGTTATATAAATAAAACTTTAAAATAATTTTTAAGTTTATTTTGAGAGAAAGAGTGCAAGTGGGGAGAAGCAGAGAGAAAGAGAGAGAGAGAGAGAGAAAGAGAGAGAGAGAGAGAGAGAATCCCAAACAAGCTCCACATTGTCATGCAGAGCCTAATGTGGAGCTCAAACTCATGAACCCTGAGATCATGACCTGAGTCAAAATTGGATGCTTAACCAACTGAGCCAGCCACTCAGGCACCCCTTAAATAAATAAGACTTAAAAAAAATTAAACTTATCGTGAAAAAAGCTGAAAGATTTTCTAAGCCATCTGTTCCAATTACAACAGTTCACAGATAAGGAAGTCCAGAGAAGTAAAGCAGTTTGTTCACGTCACATGTCTGGATAGTGGCAAAGCAAAAACTAGATTCCCGCTCTGCAGTCTCCTAATCATTTCTTCTTTTATATACTGTCACATTGACTTCGTTTTTATGCTGTTTATCCTTGCTTCGTTCCTTGGAATAGCCTAAATAAGGCCAAAAGTATTGTTCTAAACATAATAATTCTTAAGGGTGTCATTGAACAGAATACAGTTTTCTCCTCCCTGTTGTTTCTTTGCAGCCAGATTTAAATTAACATATTTGTTTTTGGAGAAAGAGTAGATCCTGTTTCTGAATGTTACAGGCTAAGGAAAAAAAGTTTTACCTTTAATGTTTCTTTATGGGCCAGTTAAAACATTTACATTGTTTTATTGAATAAATAGAGATTTCATTTTATTAAATTGCACTCTATGAAGCTTAGGAAGAGGTTTGTGAACTTTTCTTACTTGTTCCCCAAGAATGATTGAGAATATCAGGCTATAACAATTTTGTTTCTTCCGTGGCAGGTACTATCTTCGTCACTGACCTCTTTTGTATTCTAAAATTCTCACCATTAGTTTGACTATCTGGGATCAAGATGTTAAAATGCACAAATGTTACCTAGGAGGAGATGCACAAAAAACCATTATTAGAACCCTAAAGCCATAAAAACAGGACAGATGTTTTGTGATTTTGAAGGCTTAAGGGTGATAGAGATCCAAGATAATGTAGAATTGTCTCAAACTATCTGAAAGCCAATCAAATAAAAAAGGATTTAGATTTAGTCTGTGAGACTCAAAGACCTGAACTAGTGAGTACATTTACAGGGAATCAGGATTAGCTGAATATAATTAAGAATTTTTCTGTAATCTTAATAGTACAAAGATAGAATGGACTGCACTACTAGGTAATAAGTACTTATTATAGGTGGTGTTTTGATCAGAAGCTGTACAATTAGAATGCTGAACCCAGGATTAAACGATCTATGGTATCTCTTCTAATCTTGGAACTGTCTGAATCTGCTAGGTTTTGTTTATTTTGAGCTCCAAAGAGACCATTTCTGTATAGATTAAAGATTTGGAGAGATGAAGTGGAATGTAGGGGAAAGACCACCCTGATAGCTCTATGCTTCTGTACATTGAGGATGATAATACCTACCATTGTTGTAAATATTGAATGATATACTCCCTGGTAAGTACTTTGTACTATGCCTAGCGTTCTTGGCAGTGGTCAGTAAAAAGTGGCTATATTAATCATGATAGGCTAGGTTAGGCTGTAATCACAAACAACACCCAAATCTTAATGACTTACAGCAGCAATGGTTTACTTCTCACTCATAGTGTTGTGAGCTGACTGTAGCTTTGTTCTACATCATCTTTTTTTTTTTTTTAATGTTCATTTATTTTTGAGAGAGAAAGAGCATGCAAGCAGGGGATGGGGGTGGGGAGGGGGCAGAGAGAGAGTCTGAAGCAGGTTTGGCAAAAGCTCAAACCCTGACATGGGGCTCAAACCCATGAATCATATAATCACGACCTGAGCCAGAGTCAGATGCTCAACCTACTGAGCCACCCAGGCGCCCCATACATCATTTTTACTCCAGGACCCAGGCTTCTATCTGAAATATTGCCTGTCTTATAGAAGGAGAAAAAGAGGCAGGCAAACCACTCACAGGCTCTTAAAGCTTCTACCTAGACTTCATACATGCCACCAGTTTTACTAGAGGAAATTATATGGTATGGTGTTTTTCTTTCTTTTTTTAATCAGTAATTGTGATTTTTAAATTTCTTTTTTTAATTGAAGTATAGTTGACACACAATGTTACATTATTTTCAGGTATACAAATTGTGATTTGACAACTCTGTATGTTATGCTATCCTCACCACAAGTTATCAGTAATTAATTACTTATTTATTTTAAAAAGTTAAAAAAAAATTTAAATCAGGGTGCCTGGGTGGCTCAGTCGGTTAAGCCTCCGACTTCGGCTCAGGTCAGATCTCACCTTCGTGGGTTGGAGCCCTGCATAGGGCTCTGTGCTGACAGCTCAGAGCCTGGAGCAAGAAATGACCCAGGTCAAGTTAATCTTATAAAATAAGCTAAATTAAGCTTTATGATATGACTAAACTGATGATTCTGTCTTCTCAGGGAATTTTTAAAGGCTGATCTCCCGTCGTTTTTGTTTTTTTGTTTTTTTGTTTTTTGTGTTTTTTAACTTTTAAAAAAACATTTAATTGCTGTATTTTACCTAATATTTCAGTATTCATAAAACCGAGTTACCCCCAACATAGGATGTTTCATACGATCATTATTTTTTGACCACTTACTGGTTTTTTTTTCCCATTAAAAGTCTTGAAAAGAATATGGAACACTTCACAAATTTGCATGTCATCTCTGTGCAGGGGCCATGCTAATCTTCTCTGTATTGTTCCAATTTTAGAATATGTGCTGCCAAAGTGCGCACTGGACTCCCTTTGTTTTTTAATTTACCATATATTCTGGATACAAGTCCTTTAAGAGATATATGTTTCGTAATTATTTATTTCCCAGTCTGTGGGTTGTCTTTTCACCCTCTTAATGGTATCTGTTGATGAGATCATAGGCTGACTCTTGCTTATTGTGGACTATTTCATTATACATTTTGTAATTTTTAGGCGCTCATCTTTGGCAGGGCTTTATTTATTGTGTGAATTTTGTGTGATCTAAGTTGAGATTGTCCTCTCTGGAGAGGTTTAGTATTTAATGCTCTTGTGAAATGCCTCAATATAGGACCAGTTTATTGACTTAATGTTTGGCTTTAAGGTCCTCAAAATATATAGTTAGGGCAAATATGATCCCCAAGCCCAGCTGAGGGGGGGTTATACTTGTAAATTCTTGAGGGAGACTTCGTTTTCATGCAGAGCAAAACAGATATACTTTCTTGTTATTTATCTGTAATGGTGAAACAACTCTGGTTCATTCTTCAATTAAAGGTCCCAATTTTTCCCGGGCATCCTGTTTCATTTCCTGTTCATGTGTTTCTTAACACCAGGTCCTTGATTACCAAGGTAAGCAATTTCCTCCACTCTACCATTGATAGTATCGATTCATGTTCATCCTACAGTTTTAGCTCTTTTATTTTTAGTCCCAGGACTTAAAAATAAAAAAAGAGTTCCTGGACTTTTACTTTCATAGGAGTTCAAATGTACACTTAAAACTAATGTTCATGGGAGGAGCTTGAGAAGATGGCAGGGTAGGAGGACCCTAAGCTCACCCTGGCCCACATTTACAACTAGAAATGACTCACATCTGTGTAACTGAACTAGAGAGCAACCCAAAGACTGGTAAAACAAACTCTACAACTAAATGTAGAGAAGAAACTGCATCTGAGAGATTAGGAAGGGCAGAAATGGTGATCAGGAGCTGCCCTCAGGAAGGAAGGAGCTACCACATGTAGAGAGGAAAGAAGTGGTCTCTCATACCAAGGAACCCAAACTAGGAAGATGAATCCTGATAACAGCTGGCATTGAAAACCAGAGAGGCTAAATTCTGTGAGTTTGTATAACCAGCAGGACTTGGAGCCTGGAGCTTTAAAAGTCAGCTGACTCAGCACTGGGCAAGGCAGGAGGTGATAGCTGGGTCCCCACCCTCAAAGAGAGAGCAGCCTACAGAGAGGCAACACGGAAGGATAGTTTGCACAATGTCTAGGGTAAATGGGAGGAAATATGTTTATACTGATTTCGGGGTGTGTTGGGGGATTTCTCTGGGAACAAACAAGCTAGCAGGTGCCATTTTCCTCCCTGGACCCCAGTATAAACACAGAGCCCACCTGTGGGAGGCTGTGCTACACAAACACTTGCTACCTAACCTGCCAGGAGAGTGCCTGACCCATGTGTTCTCCTGAGGACTTGCCCCCACTCCAAGATTGCTGGCCACTGCCCTGAGCTAAGTGCAAATTTTAATGTGAGTGCACCCTGCCCATCCACACACGCATAGATGTTCTGTGCCCCTGGCCACTGCCATGCACCACACCTTGGGCCACCAAGGAGATCTGGCCTACAACTGTTGACTCAGTGCAAATTTTGCTAACACCACCACCTCACGTTGGAACTTGTGGTGCCTCAGAGCTGGACTCTTGGGTTCTTATACTCTACAACAGGCAGAGAGTCAGTGCAGATATCTGAACTGAAAGTAAAAGCAACTCAGACACAACTGTAGGATGCAAGCAACACACATAGGAGATTCCCCTGCAGTGTCAGGTTCTGGCGAATAGGGGACACTGCACTATAGGGCCCTACAGGACCTGTTCTACATAAGGCTACTACTTTCAAGAACAAAAGATGTGGCTGACTTGCCTAACATCCAGAAACAGACACCAAGAGGTAGACAAAATGAGAAGACAGAGGAATATGTCCCAAATGAAAGTACAGGACAAAAATCACAACAGGGGATCTAAGCAAAATAGAACTATATAATATGCCTGATAAATAACTTAAAGTGATGATCATAGAGATACTCACTGGACTTCTGAAAAGGGTGGAGGACATCACTGAGACTCTTGACAAAGAGACGGAAAAAAATAACATATCATAGATGAAGAATTCAATAAATGAAACTAAAAATACACTAGATGAAATAAATAGTAGGCTACAGGAAGCAGAAGAATATATAGGTGACCTGAAGGATAGAATAATGGAAATCAAACAAGCTGAACAGGCGAGGGACAAACAAATACTGCATAATGAGAATAGACTTATTAGAGAATTCAGTGACTGCATCAAGCATAATCCCAGGAGAAGAGGAATGGGGGCAGAAGATGTATTTCAAGAAATAATAACTGAAAACTTCCTGAATCTGAGGGGGGAAACAGAGATCCAGATTCAGGGGGCACAAAAATCCTCCACCAAATTCAACCCAAAGAGGTTCACACAAAAAAATCGTGATAAAGAAGTTTAAAGGTTGCAAGAGAAAAGAAGACAATTATATACAAAGGAAATCCTATGAGATTATCAGCTGATTTTTTAGCAGAAACTTTGCAGGCTAGAAGGGAATGGCATAATAAATTCAAAGTGCTGAAAAGGAAAAATTTGCAACCAAGAGAAGCACAACATAAAAGGATGTAAAATATATGAAATATCTGAAACATGGAGATGAGAGGAGTAAAGAATAAGTTCAAAATTAAGTGACTATCAGTTTAATATAGACTACTATATGCAGAAGATATTATATATCAACCATATAATAACCACAAATCAAAAAGTGGTAATAGGTATGCAAAAATATAAAGAGTAAGGAATCACAAGTATTTCCCTAAAGAAAGTCAACTAATCATGAGGGAAGAGAGCAAGAGAAGAAAGGAACAGAGAGGAACTACAAAAACAACCATAAAACAAGTAAAAAAAAAAATGCCAACAAACACACTCATATCAAGAATTACTTTGAATGTAAATGAACTAAATGTTCCAATCAAAAGACATAGAGTTATGCTGCTTATAAGTGACTGGTTTCAGACTTAAAGACAACTGCAGGTTGAAAGTGGGATGGATTATATGGAAACCAATTTGACAATAAACTATTATAAATTTAAAAAATAAAAAAATAAAAAGTAACATGGAAAAAAAAAGAAAGTGGGATGAGAAATATTTGTCATGCAAATGGAACTGAAAAGAAAGCCAGAGTAGCAATACTTAGATTGTAAAAATAGACCTTAAAAGGCTGTAACAAGAGACAAAGAAGGACACTATATATATAATCATATATATATAATCATAACTGGTATAATACAATAAGAAGATATAACAATTATAAATATGTATACACCCAACATGTGGGCATCCAAGAATATAAATCAGTAAATACCAAACATAAAGGAACTAATCGATAATAATATAATAATAGTAGGGGAATTTAACACCCATTTACATCAATGGACAGATTATCCAGACAAGGAAACAGTGGCTTTGAATGACACATTGGACCAGATGGATCTAACAGATATATTCAGAACATTACATTCTAAAACAGCTGAATATACATTGTTTTGAAGTGAACATGAAACATTCTCCAGAATAGATCACATATTAGGCCACAAATCAACTCTAATCAAATTAAAAAATACTGAAGTCATACCATACATCTTCTCTGACCACAATGCTATGGAACTAGAAATCAACCACAATTAAAAACTAAAGCACATGAACACTTGGAGGCTAAATAACATGTTACTAAACAATGAATGGGTCAACCAACCAATCAAAGGTGAAATGAAGTAAAACATGGAGACAAATGAAAACGTTACATGAAAATGAAAACACAATGGTCCAAAATTTTGGGGATGCAGCAAATGCTGTTCTAAGAGGGAAGTTTATAGCAACAGGTAACTTCAAGAAGCAAGAAATATCCCAAATAAACAATTTAATCTAACAGAACCAGAAAAAGAATAAAAAACAAACCCCAAAACTAGTAGAAGGAAAGAAATAATAAAGATCAGAGCAGAAATAAGCAACATAGAAACAAACAAACAAAAGCAACAACGACAACAAAAGAGAACAGATCAATGAAACCAGGAGTTGGTTCTTTGAAAATATCAACAAAATCAATAAACCTTTAGCCAGACTCATAAAAAAAGAGGACTCAAAAAAATAAAATCAGAAATGAAAGAGGAGAAATTATAACTGACACCATAGAAATACAAAAGATTGTAAGAGAATACTATGAAATATTATATGCCAACAAATTGGACAACCTAGAAGAAATGGATAAATTTCTAGAAATGTCTAACCTCCCAAAACGGAATCAGGAAGAAGTAGAAAATTTGAGCAGTCTGACTGCCAGCAATGAAATTGAATCAGTAATCAGAAAACCCCCAGCAAGCCAAAGTCCAGGGCCAGCTGGCTTGACAGGTGAATTCTACCAAACATTCAAAGAGTATGTACCTATTCTTCTCAAACTATTCCAAAAAATAAAAGAGGAAAGAAAGCTTCCTAATTTGTTCTATGAAGCCAAAATTACACTGACCCCCAAATCAGATAAAAACACAACAAAAAAAGAGAGGGCCGATATCTCTGAATAACATAGATGCAAAATATCCGCAAACCGAACCCAACAATACATTAAAAAAATCATTCACCACGATCAAGGGGGATTTATCCATGGGATGCAAAGGTGGTTCAATATTTGCAAGTCAACCAATGTGTTATATCACATCAGTTAAAAAGGGGATAAAAACCATATGATCATTTCAATAGATGCAGAAAAATCATTTGACAAGGTACAACACCCATTCATGATAAGAAGCCGTAACAAAGTAGGATTAGAGGGAACATATCTCAACAAAATAAAGGTTATATATGAAAACCCACAGCTATCATCATTCTCAGTGGTGAAAAGCTGAGAGCGTTTCCCCTAAGATCAGGAACAAGACCACAATGCTATGGAACTAGAAATCAACCACAAGAAAAAAACTGTAAAGCACAGATGATGTCCACTCTCACCACTATTATTTAACATAGTACTGGAAATCCCAGCCACAGCAATCAGACAAGAAGGACTAAAAGGCATCTACATTGTTAAGGAAGAAGTAAAAACTTTCACTCTTTGCAGCCAACATGATACTCAGTTTCCTTCCTTGAGTACCTAGAAAACCCTAAAGATTCCACCAAAAAAACTACTAGAACTGATAAATGAATTCGGTAAGGTTGCAGGAGACAAAACCAACATACAAAGAGGAGTTAAGATGTGGAAAATTAGGGGGACTGGGATTTCCCTTGTCCCTCAAATACAGTTGTATTGAGGTCATAACACTTGGAACACCCCGGAAATCATTCTGCGGAGTGACAGAAAGATCTCCACAGGAGCAGGGAGACATCTTCGTGGGACAGAGGTGCATGTGTGTGATTTGGGGGTGATAAAACAATGTAGGCACAGAGGGGAGGGAATCCCTTCTGTGGAGAGACAAAAGGGAAAAGAAGAAGTTGATTGTGGTACTAAATTAGTACAAGAGGAAAATGTCTCTGGACCATGGACTGAGGAACAAGAAATATAGAGTGCCAGTTTCTACTTTATAAACAGCTTCAGGAGCTTCAGCTTGTAGTTTTCAAGTGTGTGATTTTTGTGCTGGCCATGGGTGTGCACCTGGCATCAGGGGGGCAGGGAGTGGAACCAGCCCTTGGGTGTGGTAGTGATCTCAGGGGCACACTGGGAGAGAACAATTTCCTTCTTGTGTACTGTGGAAAAGTTAATGCATCCCCAAGGACAAAAGACCCTGCAGGTGCCAGCCAAAGGCCCTTTATCAATAGGGCTGAGTGGCCCTACATCAGAACAGAATCTGCGTGGTGCAGGGCCACTTAAGACACTGGGTTTTGAGGGGCACCTGGGTGGCTCAGTCAGGTAGGCCTCTGACTTCTGCTCAGGTCATGATCTCACCTTCGTGGGTTCGAGCCCTGCATAGGGCTCTGTGCTGACAGCTCAGAGCCTGGAGCCTGCTTCTGATTCTGGTCTCCTTCTCTCTCTGCCCCTCCCCGCTCATGCTCTGTCGCTCTCTCTGTCTCAAAAATTAATAAAAAACATTAAAAACTTAAAAAAAAAGAGTTTTGAATCCCAACCTAGTGCCTAGGAGGTGTGGAAGAACTGTGGAGCAGGGCAGTCTGACTGCCCACACTGTTCTGTGAGGGTTGCCTGAACAGCATGGTTTGAAGAAGCAAGACCCCAAATAGCCAAAACAATCTTGAAAAGAAGAACAGAACTGGAGATACCACAATTCCAGACTTCAAGTTTTATTACAAAGCTGTACTAATCAAAACAGTATGATGCCTGCACAAAAATAGGCATATAGATCAAAGGAATAGAATAGAAAACCCAGAAATAAATCCATGTTTATATGGTCAATTAATCGTTGACAAAGGAGGAAGGAATATGCAATGGAAAAAGCTTCTTCAACAAATGGTGTTGGGAGAACTGGATGGCTACATGCAAAAGAAGGAAACTACTTACTGGCTTACATCATATACAAAGATAAATTCAAAATGGATTAAGGACCTAAATGTAAGACCTGAAACTATAAAAATCCTAGAAGAAAGCACAAGCAGTAATTTCTCTGGCATCAGCCATAGCAACATTTTTCTAGATATGTCTCTTGAGGCAAGAGAAATAAAAGCAAAAATAAACTGTTGGGACTAGATCAAAACAAAAACTTTTTCACAGCAAAGCAAACAATCAACAACAACAAAAAACCCCCCACAATGTACTGAATGGGGGAAGATATTTGCAAATGATATGTCCAATAAAGGGTTAGTATCCAAGATGTATAAAGAAATGCTACCACTCAACACCCAAAAGCAAATAATCCAATTATAAAATGGGAAGAAGACATGAAAAAACATTTCTCCATAGAAGACATACAGATGGCCAACAAATATATGAAGAGATGCTCAACGTCACTCATCATCAGGGAAATTCAAATCAAAACCACAGTGAGATATCACCTTGTCAGATGGCTAACATCAAAAACATTGAGAAACAATAAGTGTTGGAGAGGATGTGGAGAAATAGGAACCCTCATGCACTGTTGGTGGGAGTACAAACTGGTAAAGCCTGTAGAAGATGGTATGGGGGTTCCTCAAAAAGTTAAAAATGGAACTACCTACCCTACAATCCAGTAATTGCATTACTGGATATTTACCAAAAAAGGACAAAAATACCAATTCAAAAGGATACATGCACCCTTACGTATTGCAGCATTATTTACAATAGCCCAGTATGGAAGCAATCCAAATGTCTATTCATAGATGAATGGACAAAGATGTGGTATATATATAGTATACTATATATATATAGTATGTGTGTGTATATATATAATTATATATACTCATATATAGACTGAATTCTATTCCATTATATATAAATATACACATATATACATATATTTCAATTATATTCCATTATATATATACATATATGTATGTATGTATATATGTAATGAAATATAATGCAAGAAGCAATTCAGTCATTAAAAAGAATAAAATCTTGAGGTGCCTGGGTGGCTCAGTCGGTTAAGTCTGACTTCAGCTCAGGTCATGATCTCCCGGTTTGTGGGTTTGAGTCCCACATCAGGCTCTGTGCTGACAGCTCAGCCTGCTTCGGATTCTGTATCTCCTTCTCTCTCTTCCCCTTGCCCACTCACACACACACACACTCACTCTCTCTCTCTCTCTCTCTCACTCTCTCTCTCTCTCTCTCTCTCTCCCTCCCTCCCTCCCTCCCTCCCTCTCAAAGATAAACATTAAAAAATATTTTAAAAGATGTTGCGTGCGCGGACGCTCAAAAGCAAGGATGTGAGGATAATGGAATGAGGAAAAGAAGAGAATTAAAGTATGAGGACGGGGGGAACAACATGAGTGATGCCCATATTGCCGCTTTATTTCTCACATGCAAGCAGTTTTATTCATAACACAGACGGCCACAGCATGAAAAGACTTTTTTCTTCTAGATAATATTTTCTCTGTTCTCACTGTTATCATTGTACCATATTCTCTGGAAACATTACTATCTTAACGATTGCCAAAGCTTGAAGGACATTTGTGCAATTAACAGTTTAACTCAAGAAGCATGAAGGACATTTGTACAATTAACATCTTAACTCAAGAGATTTAACCTCTGAGGAACTGGGACAGCTGCAAGGGTTGTAAGGGCATGAGAGCTTTTGCTCCATCACACTCTCCCTACTGGCTCCTTGCTGCTGCTTCCCACAAAAAGAATAAAATTTTTCCATTTGCAACAACATGGATGCACCTAGAGTATAATCCTAAGTGAAATAAGCCAGTCAGAGAAGAACAAGTACCATATGATTTCACTCATATGTGGAATTTAAGAAATAAAACAAACACGCAATGGGGGAAAAAAGTGAAGAGAGACAAACCAAGAAACAGACTCTTCACTATAGAGAACCAACTCATGATTACCAGAGGGGAGGCCAGTGGGGGGATGAGTGAAATAGGTGATGGGGATTAAAGAGTACACTTACCATGATAAGCATGGAATAATGTATAGAAGTCTGGCTAGGGGTTTATCAGTTTTGTTTATTGTTTCAAAAACCAGCTCTTAGTTTCATTGATCTGTTCTATGGTTTTTTTATTTTGTTTTGTTTTGTTTTGTTTTGCTTTTGATTCTATATTGTTTACTTCTGCTCTAATCTTTATTATTTCTCTTCTCCTGGCTTTGGGGTTACTTTGCTGTTCTGCCTCTAGTTCCTTTAGGTACACTGTTAGATTTTGTATTTGGGATTTTGTATTTTTCTTGATTCTTGAGATAGGCCTGGATTGCATTGGATTTCCTCTTAGGACTGCCTTTGCTGCATCCCAAAGAGTTTGGAGTATCGTGTTTTCATTTTTATTTATTTCCATATATTTTTAAATTTCTTCTTTAACTGGCTAATTAACCCATTTATTCTTTAGTAGGATGTTCTTTAACCTCATGCATTTGGAGGTTTTCCAAACATTTTTTCTGTGGTTGATTTCAAGTTTCATAGCATTGTGATATGAAAATGTGCATGGTATGATCTCAATTCTTTTATATTTATTGAGGGCTGTTTTATGATCCAATATGTGATTTATCTTGGAGAATGTTCCATGTGCACTTGAGAAGAATGTATATTCTGCTTCTTTAAGATGAAAAGCTCTGAATATATCTGTCGTGTCCATCTGATCCAGCGAATCATTCAGGGCCATTTTTTCCTTATTGATTTTCTGCCTAGAGGATCTGTCCAGTGCTGTAAGTGGAGCAATTACCACATTGTTGCCAATAAGATTGCTTACGTTTGTGATTAATTGTTTTATAAATTTGGGTATTTCTGAATTGGGTGCATAAACATGTATAATTGTTAGCTCTTCTTGATGGATAGAGCCCATAATTATGATTTAATGCCCTTCTTCAACTCTTATTACAGTCTTTAGGTTAAAATCTAGTTTGTCTGATATAAGTATGGGTACTTCAGTTTTCTTTTGGCTTCCAGTAGCATGATAGATGATTTTCCATCCCCTTACTTTCAGTCTGAGGTGTCCTCAGATCTAAAATGAGTCTATTGTAGATAGGAAATAGATGGATCTTATTTTTTTTTAATCCGTTCTGATACCCTATGTCTTTTGGTAGGAGCATTTAGCCCATTTACATTCAGTGTTATTACTGAAAGATATGGATTTAGACTCATTGTGTTATCTGTAGGTTTCATGCTTGTAGTGATGTCTCTGGTCCATTGTGGTCTTTGCAACATTCCACTCACAGAGTCCCCCTTAAGATCTCTTATAGGGCTGGGGGGCGCCTGGGTGGCTCAGTTGGTTAAGCGTCCGGCTTCGGCTCAGGTCATGATCTCACGTTCGTGGGTTCGAGCCCCGCGTCAGGCTCTGTGCTGACCGTTAGCTCAGAGCCTGGAGCCTGCTTCTGGTTCTGTGTCTCCTTCTTCCTCTGCCCCTCCCCCTCTCATGCTCTGTCTCTCTCTGTCTCAAAAATAAATAAAACATTTAAAAAAAATTTTAAAAATGTCTTATAGGGCTGGTTTAGTGGTGATGAACTCCTTCAGTTTTTGTTTGTCTGGGAAAATCTTTTATCTGTCTTTCTATTCTGAATGACAGCTTTGCCAGATAAAGGATTCTTGGCTGTATATTTTTCCTATTCAGCACATTGACTATATCCTGCCACTCTCTTCTGGCCTGCCAAATTTTAGTAGATAGATCTGCTGCTACCCTTATGTGTCTACCTGTGTATGTTAAGGCCTGTTTGTCCCTAATTCTCTATCTTTGTATTTTGCAAGTTTCACTGTGGTATGTCATGCAGAAGATCAATTCAAGTTACATCTGAAGGGAGATCTCTGTGCCTCCTGGATTTCAATGCCTGTTTCCTTCCCCAGATTGTGGGAAGTTCTCAGCTATGATTTGTTCAAGTACATTTTCTGCCTTTTCTCTCTCTTTTCTTCTGGAACTCCTATGATACAGATATTTCATTCAATCACTTAATTCTCTAATTCTCTCCTTGTGGTCTAGAATTTTTTTTTATCTCTGTTTTTCTCAGTTTCATCTTTTCCCATAATTTTATCTTCTATTTCACTATTCTTGCCTCTGGCTCTTCAGTCCTTGCTGTCCCTACCTCTAGTTTATTTTGCACCTCATTTACAGCATTTAAAAATTCATGATGACTATTTTTTAGTCCCTTGATCTCTGCAGCAATAGATTCTCTGTTCTCTTCTAGACTTTTTTCAAGCCCAGTGATTAATCCTATGACTATTATTCTAAATTTTTATTCAGTTATATTGTTTATGTCTGTTTTGATCAATTCTTTAGCTGCCATTTCTTCCTGGAATTTCTCTTGAAGAGAATTCTTCTGTTTCATCATTTTGGCTAGTTTTCTGTCCCTTACGGTTTTAAAACTTGTTACATGTCCTGCACCTGTGGGCACTACTATTAGGGAGAGGTCATACACTGTATAGGGCTGGGCCCTTCAGGAGATGTTTTTTGGAGTGTGTTGCCTGCTCTCTGTTGTGACTTTGGTTGCTTTATCTCCCTACTTGTAGTGATGTTTTGGACCCTCCACCAGGTGTGCTCTGATTTGTTTGTTGAAGTAGCCCTGGAAAAGAAAACAAACACCCCCTCCCCCTGCCCAAAACCAAAAACACAACCTGCAACAAAACAATGGGGTGGGGGAAAATGAAAGAAAAGAAAATTGGCCAGGCAGAGAAACTATATGGCTTAATACAGAGAGAGGAAAATAAAGAAGGAGACATAAAACAGGTATAAAGAGAATAGATTAAACTATTAAACTATTAAACCAGAATAACCAGACTAAAGGAGGGAAGAAATAAGAAAGAGAAAAGGAAGAATGTGTATATATATATATTTCACCTTCTTATTTATATATATATATAATAAGAATTGTCCAAGTATTGAATCAGAAAATGCAAAATGCTGGGTGCCTTGGAACTGGGTGCAGCACTGGTCTGGAGGAAGGACTGTCTGATTGGTCAGTATCAAACCCCAGTGGATACTCAGTTGTCAGGCACGGAGGCTTATGGTTTGGTATAGGTGGGTCCCACTTCCACCGTGGGCCCACTCTCCCTTCCCTGAGCCCCACTGTGTTGGTGATGGGGAGAAAAATGGAAACACCCAGTCTTTCCTCCACAGACCAGGTGTCTCAAACCACTCTGTTCTTCACAGTGTCCTCACTTACCCCCTTAAGATTCTGCTTTAATCCTTTGGTTGGTAGAGGGGAGGTGAGTAGGGACATGTGTGAAATAGGTGAAGGGGATTAAGAGGTACAAATTTTCAGTTATAAAGTAAATAAGTCATGGATATGGAAAGTACAGCATAAGGAATATAGTAAATAATATTGTAATAACACTGTATGGTGACAGATGTTGACTATACATATTGTAGTGAGCACTGAGTAATGTATAGAATTGTCAAATCATTATGTTATACACCTGAAACTAATATAACATTGTATGTTAAATATACTTCAATAACAAAAATAAAATAAAATAAAAGTAGTTTTCAAAAATTTTTGGTAACTTGAAAGCTTAAAGTTATATTAATTTAAGGCAAATGACAGCTATTTAATATTTAGATCATTTCCAAATAAAATAAAATATCAAAACAATAATTGCCATTAAAAAAAGATTCTGCTTTAATCCTTGAGGATTTTGGTAACATTTGGTTTTGCTTAATTTTACCCACATCCTCATTTTCTCAAATATTGGCATTATAAGAGTTCTAATGGCATCTGGAACATCAAATAGCTCTTAAAAGTAAAACTGTGATGGATTGAGTGTGAATGAATCAAACAGGGATTAAATTTCCCTTGAAATACATATGGATTTAATAACCATAAGGGAAGTTCTTTATAACTAAAAATTTTTTTTAATTTTTTAATGTTTTATTTATTTTTGATACAGAGAGAGACAGAGCATGAGAGGGGGAGGGGCAGAGAGAGAAGGAGACATAGAACCGGAAGCAGGTTCCAGGCTCTGAGCTAGCTGTTAGCACAGAGCCTGACACAGGGTTTGAACCCACGAATGTGAGATCTGACCTGAGCTGAAGTCAGAGGCTTAACCAACTGAGCCACCCAGGCACCCCTAATTAAAAAATGTTTTGGAGAATGTTTGACATTTTAGAGAAATGCAAAGTGTTGCTAGATTGTACTATTTCAACTTATAGATTTCTTCTGAAACACTGATATCACAGTCATAGACAAAATAGTCCCAATCAGAATATGAAAAATTCTAGCAATTCCTGGCATATAGTAAGGATTTAAGAAATTTTAGCTTAATCTCTATTTTCTAAATATTTTAACACCCCTAAACTTATTTTGATGGAAGAAACTTCTTTCACACCTGACCTTAATTAGGAGTTCAGAGTCTAGTAGAGGAGCCAAATTGCAAACAAGTGAAAGCAATAGAGTGTCTATTGTATGGTGCAGAGAAAAGAGCATACTATCTGTACATGCTACCTAAAGCAATCTAGAAATGCAATGCAGGTGATGCTGGATGAGTCCCAAGATAAGAGTTGTTTGCCTGCTGAACTATTATTATAGGCAGAGGCACAATGTGCATAAAGACTTGTAGTAGGAAAACAGCTTAGAATGTTTAAGAAACTGAAATTAATTTGAGATGCCAAAGTATAAGCTAGGGGAAGGGCACAATGAGAAACAGGGCTGCAGGGACAGTTAGAGGTTTGACTAAAGTGGAGTTGGGATCCAAGGATCTTGGGTTTTGTACTGAAAGATCAACTTTTTGATTTTTATCATAGCAGCTCTGTATTCACATCATAAAAAATATTTTTTTAATATCACATTTTCAAAGCATAATTTATATACAGTAAAATGCACCCATTTTAAGTGTACAGCCTGGTGACTTGACAAATGTATACATCTCTGTAACTACCACGACTCAAATCTATAAAATTTTATCATTACCTCAGAGTTCCTCTGTGCCCCCTTTTCAGTCAATCCTACACTCACACCCCTAGGCAACCACTCTAGATTTCTGTCATTATTAATTAGGTATGTCTTTTCTAAACTTTTAATTAAATAGAATTATATAGTATATACTCATATCTGGCTCCTTTTGTTCAGCTTAATGTTTTTGAGGTTCACCCATGTTGTTGTGTATGACAGTAGTTCATCCTTTTTTACTGCTGAGATTTCACTAGATTTATATCTCACAATTTGCATATCTAGTCACTCATTGGTAGACATTTCAGTATTTTCCAGTTTCTGGCTGTTATGAAGCTGCTATAAACATTGGTGTGCAGGTCTTTGTCAGCACTCTAACATATGTTGTAGCTAATAAACTTGTCTGGGAAGACTCCACCCTCACCCCACTAGTCAAAGCATCTGTGTGTGCACCCCACTAGTCAAAGCATCTGTGTGTGTTGCCAGGAGTGGAAGGAGGGCAGCATGGAGAATTTTTCTCAGACCTGGACATCATAACACCGCATTCCTCTACAACACTAACTGGTCTGAGGAATAGACATTTGACCAAAGAAAGTTAAGAGTTTTTTTCCCAGAAGAAAAATAATCTTTTTTTTTCATTTGGGATGCAAAAAAAATGCAACCATGTAAGCTTGAAGATGCTACACCTTTCTTCCCTGGTGGCATAGAGGAAGCCCTTCTATGGTGGGAGAGAATAAGAATAATGCATAGGGAGAGATAGGAACAGAGGGAGAGAGAAGGAAAATTTATGTCCTCCAGGAATTATGTCTGACAGAAACACCCACATTTAGATAAAATTAGGACTCTGGAGAACCTAATAAAGAAGGATCTGGAAGCTAGAGAAGAAGGACACAATGGAGACAGTTGAAATTCATAAATCATGTTCTTAGTGTCCTGTATTCCACAGTGTCAGCTTTTTCTTACTTTGAAATTAGACATGGAAGCTACCAGCTAGAGGCCTTGACACAGAGGAGTAAATTGACGTCTCACTGTGGAGCAAGGAGATGACTAAGATGGAGAGGTGTTTCCCTACCACCCTTCCCTCTCCACTCATCCTCAGTTCAGATCAACAGATATGTACTGACATCTGCCTGTGAATAGACCAGTGTGATGGAGTTTGGAGACATAAAGATAAACTAAACAGTCTCTCCCATCGAAGACCTCACATTGTAGAGGAGGGATAACTCTTTCAGCCTGGTGGTAAGGGCAGTAAGGAGCTAAATCTTAGAGAATAAAATGAAAAAGAGACTACAAGGAGAGGTATAGAGACAAGAAACATTAAGTGTTCTAGAGTATACAGTCAAAGACAGGGAGTAGCCAGAAATAACACTGGAGAAGCAGGAGTTGGGTCAGGAAGGAAATGGAATGCCACACCAAGGTTTCCATTTTATGTTGTAGGCATCATGAAGTTGTATTAGTTTCTTGGAGATGACATAACAAAGTATCAGAGACTGGGGGGCTTAACAGAAATTCATTTTCTTATGATTCTAGAGGCTAGAGGTCCAAGATGAAGGTATGAATTGACAGGTTTGGTTTCTTCTGAGGCCTCTCTTTGGCTTGCGGATAGTTGTCTTCTCCCTGTGTCTTCACATAGTCTTTCCTTGTTTGTGTCTGTGTCTAAATTTCCCCTTTTTATAAAGGACACCAGTCACATTGAATTAGGGCCAAATCTAATAACGTCATTTTAACTTTATTACCTCTTTAAAGACCCTGTCTCCAAACACTGTCATAGTCAGAGTTTCTAGAGGTTAGGATTTCAACATATGAATTTTTAGGAGACAGAATTAAGCCAGTAAGAAGACAGTGAAGGATTTTAAGTAGAGAAGGACATGAACAGATCTCTACTTCAGAAACATTACTGGTAATAGTGTGGAAGATGGACTGAAGGAGGACAAAAATAAAGGTGTAAAGGCTTGTTAGGAGGCTTTTGGAGTTGTCCAAACAAGAGTTGATAAGGGCTTGAATTAGAGAGCCTACTTTCAGACTCCTATCTGATTAGAATATAATCCAGATAGAGTGGCCTGTGAGCAGTTGATGACTCTTCCCACTAGAACAAATTCTGCTATGTGGGACATTATGCACATTTGCTTTGTAGGAGAAGGGTAGGTGGAAGGAGGCAGAAGAAAGCTCTGTGAAGGATTCTTCAATCATATGGTTTTATAAGGCTCCCTAAGTTTAGATCATATTCCTTTGTCACTGTTTCTATTCCTCTTTTTTTTTTTTTTTTTTTTTTAGGTAGGCTTCATGCCCAGCCCAACACAGGCCTTGAATTCACAACCCTGAGATCAAGTCCTGAGCTGAGATGAAGACCTGAGCTGAGATCAAGAGCTAGACATTTAACTGACTGAGACAACTACTCCTCTATTTCTATTCTTACTCTTGTTATGGAGATTTATTTTTGATGTGGAAGAAAGACCACAAGTTATGGAGTTGGAATCCTACTGGGAGCCTCAATTCTGGCAATTACTAGGTGAGTAACCTTGGGAAAGTCATTTTGTCACTCTGAACTTCAGTTTCCTTTTATGTAAAATGAAGATGATAATGATATCTACTTCACAAATTTGTTGAAAGAATTAAATGAGATCATGCATGAAAAGTATTTTTTAAAGAGCTGTATACTTATTATTTATTCTCCTTGTTATCCCTAAAGGACATTTTTATGTCTGTAGGTGGGAATGGGAAGAGGATACTCATTACAGAGCAGAGTGGTAGCTATGATTTATTGAGTTACCTGAGATGAGCTTTAGATGTGAGCCCTAGACTATATCTTTCTAATAGAACAGGAGCCCCAGGTCATAGGATTCAGTGGGTAGTAGTTGCATCAACATCTGAGAAAAATATGACTCTTCTCTGGGCTATTTGGATCTGATTCCCAGGAAAGAAAAAAATGCCGTTTGATTTCAGTAAATGCTAGAATTTGAGGGACATGTTTAATATCACTAAAACAAAAGGAAGGAAGCAAATAGACAAAAGCAGAGAAAAACAGGTGATAGCCATAAGAAGGAGTATGAAAACAAAAGGTAAAATCAGAAAAAAAACTAGAAGAGGAAAAAAACAAAGACTTTCCCCAGAATGGCTCCTACTTCAGACTACTTATTCATGTTTTATTTCTTTAAGGATAAGAACCTCAAGGGTAAGGAGAGGAACTATTATTTTTTTTAATGTTTTTTATTTATTTTTAAGAGACAGAGAGAGGCAGAGCAAGCAGGGGAGGGTCAGAGAGAGGGAGACATAGAATCCAAAGCAGGCTCCAGGCTCTGAGCTAGCTGTCAGCACAGAGCCTGACACGGGGCTCGAACCCACAAACCATGAGATCATGACCTGAGCTGAAGCTGGACTCTTAACCAACTGAGCCACCCAGGCGTCCCTGGAACTATTATTTTTATATTATTTATGTATGTGTCTGGTTAATATCAACTCATTATTAGTCATACTATTGTTTGCAAGAAATGATTCCTGGAAATTTTGATTTGGGGTTACTTTTATATATAATAATTAATATTTATGTGAGCTGTATGCCTCACACAATGAAAATATAGAATTCCTTGATGTAAGATTTTATGTAACTTAAAAAAAAAAAAAAAGATGATTTGCCCAGGACAGAACTGTGTCTCTGGTAAAGGTTTTGAAGTGAATAAAGTTTTAAAAGCCAAAAATAAAAAATGATTTCATTGATCAAACATAATGCTTCTAAAGACCATACCTTAGAGGGGAATGTTTCTTCAAAGAAGTCTGACATGTTTTCACATAAGAAAACTATTACTTAAATTTGAAGCTGAATACTAACCTTGATAACCCACAAAACTGTTACAAACTAGAATGCATGGCAACAACTGGTCACCAGATGAGACCAGGGATTCATGTTTTATTCATTCAACAGATATATTGAACGTAGGGCTTTCTGTCAGGTGGTTGGTTTGGACTGGGTGAATAAAACAGACATAATACCTGCCCTCATGGAGCTTACCTTTATGCAGGAGAGTTGAATAGTAAATAAACTATAAGTAAACATATAAACAACATATAATTACAAATCGTGATAATTTTTATGAAGGAAAAGGACACATTTCTATGAGAATAATAGTGAGAACTTCAGTGTGGGTAGCTGAGGAAATGACATTGACACTGAAACCTGAAGGATGAGTAAGAGTTAGTCCCGAGAAGAATGAAGAGAAAGTCAAAGCAGAAGAAACAATATGTTCGTAGCCCCAAGAGTAAAGAGTTAATAGTGGAGTTCATCAAAGCTGGCTTGTGTGGCAGATCTTGGGAGTCTAGTTCAAGTAAAGCTCAGTAAATAAGACCCTATTTTTGTTTCTCCCATTCATTAAGGTTTTTTTTTAATGTTTTTAAATTTAATTTTGAGAGACAGCACGAGCAGGGGAGGGTCAGAGAGAGAGGGAGATACAGAATCTGAAGCAGCCTCCAGGCTCTGAGCTAGCTGTCAGCACAGAGTCCGATGCGGGTCTCCAATCCAGGAACTGTGAGATCATGACCTGAGCCAAAGCCGGACGCCTAACTGACTGAGCCATCCAGGCACCCCTTCCTTCATCCTTTAATAAGAAGTTTAAAATTAAGGAATCAATACACTTATATTTATCAATAAAAACTATCCTTGCCAAGTTACTAATATTATGCAAACTTTTGGTTGACAATTTAAGCTGTACAAGAAAAATATTTCCTTCTTCTTACTCATACAGTGAGATATGAAGATGAAATTGGTCCTTTAAGAAAGATGAGATTAGAATTGACAAAGTCATCACCTTTAGATTTAGGAGCTAGTATTCTAGGGCTGGAACAGGGTTAGCACTTGGTCAGTGCAAGGAAGGCAAGGACTTCAGAATGGAGAGAACAATCCAAGGACTTCTTAGGCCATTTATTTAAGAACTGCATTTTTTTTTTACCCTTTTCATTGTTTTTGTACCCTTCCCTTAAGGTTTGATCTTTCTTTTTCAGTCCTTTTAGAATATGGTTCTATTTCTTGAAGGTCTACCAAGAATCACTAATTCTGTTAGCTTAATATATAAGGAATTCAGAGGGTTAAGCATATTCACTTCTTGGGCTTTTACTACTCATGTTTCCTATTCTCCTGTCCCTCTCTGTGATGATGAGCCCCTCTTCATCTTTCTGGATTTCAATTCTAGTTTTTCCTCTGGGGACAGTTCTCTGACATTCCCTCTGTGCTACCAACCAGTCTTTCATACTTCACTCTGTTTTAACACTTATCAAGCTGTACATCAATCATTTATTAGATAAGGACTTCCCTCAGGGTAGAATCTCTCATCCCTATTTATGTCCCCAGAGACAGGCACTTAAGTGTCCCTTGATTGAGTGAATGAATGAATGAATGAATGGACAAACAAATCAACAAATCAATGGAGATCATTCTACTAAGGAGGAAAAAACCTTTCTTTAAGGTCACCAGTAATTTCCAAATTGCTAAAATTGTTAAAAGACAATTTCCTGTTCTTATCTTGCCTGACTTTTCTGGAACATTGGACCCTAAAGAATATTGTTTCTTTCTTAAAATTCCTCTTGTCTCTTGGCTTTAATGACAAATCTCTCTTGGCTCCCCTCTTCCTTCTCTGTGTACTCCTCAGCTTCCTTTACTGACATCCTCCTCTACAGCACCTTAACTATTAGAATAGTGCACACTCCATTTTCTGTTCTCTTTTTGTTTTCAGTACATGTTCCCTGGATGACCTAATCAATGGATTCAAACTCTGTAGTTAGGGTGCATGGGTTGCAAGAGCATCTGGTTCTGGGGGTGGGGAGTGGTCCCAAACAGACCAGGTTTGGCACTCACCACTGACAATATCCAAACAGAGAAATGAGTGGTGGTGAAATAGGAAAGGAATTTATTTCAGTGAGACCAATACTGGGAAGACAGTGGACTGTTGTCTCCAAAGTGCTGAAAATACTTCCATGTTTATATAAGGAAAATGTGGGAGGAAAGTCAGTGGGTACATGCAGGTGGCCATGGAAGATCAAGTTGATCAGTGTCTTGGGGTCAGTTATGGGCAGGAGTCTTGCTGGCCCAGGGTAGTCATCATTGATTGAGGGGACAGTTTGTTCTTAGTGTCTTTTGCCTGAGTTAAGAGATAAATTGGAAGAAGAATTTAGTCAATTAGAAGGTTTGAGGTCATAATGGAGGTAGCTGAAATCCTCTTTCAACTCTACACTTCATGCCTCTGAAATCCCCACCTCTAATTCATTTCTTCCCTCTGAGCATGAGAAAGATATATACAGTTATCTATGCCCATAAAGACCTCATCCTTAACATACCCTAAACCAAGCTCCTTCTCTCCCCTGTGCTGTCCAGCTCCCAGTCTGTTTTTGTTCATGAATCCCCCAACTTGGGGAATGACACTACCATTCAGATTGTCAACATCCTCCATTCCTCTCTCTCTAATTGTTTATTGAGTCATGTTGATTTTATTTTCATGGTATATTTTGACTCTAAGTCCTGCTATTGTACAGAGCAAGTGGAGCTCAGAAATCTCCCTGAACTAAAAAGATGGAGCTGGAAATCCAGGAAGGCCAAAGCAGCTAGAATTCACAGAGCAGAGTTCTGAGAAGAGAAGAGGGTTGCACAGGGAGAGAGCACTCCAGAGATCAACAGAGAGTCCCCCTCCCTTGAGTCTTCAGCTAAATACTGATCAGAACATGATTTGAGGAAACTACCTGAGGCCGGATAAAGTGCCACTGGAAAAGAGCAAAGAGGGTAATCCTCAGAGTACCATCTCCTATAAGATAAAATTCACAATGTCTGGCATTCAATAAAAGTTACCAGCATGCAAAGAAGCAGGAAAATATGATGCATGATGCATGATGAGGAGAAAAGCAATTAATATAAACAGATCAAGAACTGCACAGGAGATAGTAGAAAAGACACTAAAACATTTGTTATAGCTGTATTCCAAATGTTCAAGAAGCTAGAGGAAAGATTAAAAATGTTAAGTAGAGATATTGAAGATATTTTAAAAGATCTAAATATAACTTTCAGAGAGGAAAAATATAATATTGGATATGAAAAATACATTGGATGGGATTAATATCAAATTATCACAGAAAAAAGATTAAAGAAGTTGAAGATAAAGCAGTAGAAACAATATAAAATGAAACACATAGAGAAAAAATGCTTAAAAGTAAAACAGAACATCACTGAGCTGTAGGACTTCAGGTGACCTAATATGTGTATAATTGGAGTCCGCAAAGGAAAGGAGGTACAGAGAAAACATTGAAGATATATTGACTGAAAATTTTTCTAATTTGATGAAAACTATAAAGCCATAGAGCCAAGAAGTTTCAACGAATCCTAAACACAGGAAACATGAAGAAAACTATACCAAGGTGCATGCTAATAAACTTGCTAAACATTAGTGATAAAAGTGATAAAAGAGAAAATGTTAACCCGTACTCTTCATCCCCACTGCTTTAGGTTGGACCTTCTTTTTTTTTTTTTTTAATGTTTATTTACTTTTGAAAGAGAGAGACAGAGTGTGAGCAAGGGAGGTGCAGAGAGAGAGAGGAGACACATAATCTGAAGCAGGCTCCAGGATCCGAGCTGTCATCAAAGAGCCTGACATGGTGCTCAAACTCAGGGACCACAAGACCATGACCTGAGCTGAAGTCAGACACTCAACTGACTGATCCACCCAGGTGCCCCAGCTTGGACCTTCTTAATGCCTTACTTGGACTTTTACTATAACCTCCAACTAACGTCCCCACCTCTAATTTCCTTCCATACTAGTCTTCTCCTTTCACCACTATCAGAGAGTTCTTTACTGTTCCCTGAATAAAATCCCACTTGCATAGTAGAGGGCAAATAAAGCCCTGTTAGCATGGCATATATGACTCCTTTTTCTCTTTCCAACTTTAGCATCTCCCCAAACTACATTTGCTCCCATCTTTCTAGCCACATGGACCTATTTATGGAAACAGCTGTCCTTTCTCCAACCTCCATGCCTTTGTATGGCCTGTTGTCTCTGCCTGGAAATTCCTGTCTTATATTTGGTTTATTAATCTGTGGTCCCCTCTAATGTATAAGCTTTTGGAAGGCAGGGACTATCTTTCCTCTCTATAGGGCCTGCTACATAGCCTAGTACATATTTTCCAGTGAATGAAATTATCATTCAAAATTATTTTTATTTAATAACAGCCCAACATTTGGAAAAATTTGTTTTTATGTACCTATACATTGAGACTGAATATAAACTATCTTTATTTTCAGTAGCCAGAAAAGTATCTTTTCAATACAATATGTTGCTGGTTGTTGATACATTTGTCTTTGACTTCATTTAATTTTTTAGCTCATTGAGGTTCACAGAAGATTTTAATTGATGACTGTGCTTCGAAGGAAGGGTATTAGGGGTGCCTGGGTGGCTCAGTCGGTTAAGCTTCTGACTTCGGCTCAGGTCAGATCTCACGTTCGTGGGTTCAAGCCCCGCGTCAGGCTCTGTGCTGACAGCTAGCTCAGAGCCTGGAGCCTGCTTCCGGTTCTGTGTCTCCTTCTCTCTCTGACCCTCCCCCTCTCATGCTCTGTCTCTCTCTGTATCAAAAATAAATAAAACATTAAAAAATTTTTTTAAAAAGAAGGAAGGCCATTAGATTATTGAGCATCAAATATTACTAACATGCTTATGAATGGCTGTGTTTTCTGGGTGTCTTAAATACATGACAATTTCTTTTATGAGTGAGCATCTAACATGACTGATTTCCACAAAAAAGACAAGTGCTCTTTTGATAAGTGCCAGAAAAGAAAATCACTCAGAGTATACATATGCTCCTACAAACAAATAGGAATATTTTTACATATATTCAGAGACTTTCCTCATAGGTATTATGGCCTAACTGCAGAAGCTAGTGACTCATTCACTGCCAATGGCCGTATGTAACATACCCATGTGGAAGAAGGCATAGACTAGGATTTTATAAATTAACAAAGTTAATGTTTAAGACCAACTGTATTGAGGCAAGTAGCAATATGGTTTCACTAAATTGCATTTAAGCTAATCAAATTCATAAAGAGTGTTATTTTATTAATTTTTTTTAAAAATTCCAAATCTAGCTTTAATTTTCTGCACAGTGGGTTTGGGAACACATATAAGCTAGTCCTAATTTCACTCATTAATTTATTCAGGAACATTCAATACGTACCCACTATATATTAATCACCATGCCAGGTGCTAGAGATGCAGAGATTAATAAAATAATCCCTGACATGAGTGAGCTCCCAGTCAAGTAGTGATTCTGAAGTGAGATCAGGAAAGGCATATGCTCTTATGAAGATATACTGTCGTTTTCAAGGGCCAATTATCAAAGTACCAACCAATTCTGATCATAGGGGAGAAGGGTTTGCTCTCTGATGGGAATGTGCTACATAATTAGACCCAGTGGTAGTGGGAAAGGCCAAGATGTTAACACAAAATTGTAATAGTAGCCATATAATGGCTACTATAAGAGTACCTAATGTTACCTAGGAATGGCAGGAAATATCTGATAGGCAGGAGAAAATATGTGTTTTGTAAAAAGTCTCAAACTCTGGAGATACTGATTTAATAATCATTTTATCACATTTAAGAGTGATTTTTACTATGCGCCAGAGTACTTTATATGCAGTAACTATCTCATTTAACCTTCACAAAAATCTTACAAGTTTAGGTGCTCTGGAACTTTTGGCAATGCTAATAACATTTAGGAGGATGCTGTCTATCAAGTGGGTCTAAAGAGAGCCATCAGAGAAACAGAATGAGGAAAGGGGTGATATCATAAAAACCAAAGCAGGATAGTGTTTTGGGATGGGAGAGGTCAGCAGAGCCACATGCTGCAAAGATGCCAAGGAAAATGGGTACAAAAGAGCCACAGGTTTCCCAATTCAGAGATTGAGGGTGATCTTATGAGAAGCATTTTCAAGAGTGGTTAGGGAGGGATGAGAAACACAGTATAAAGGGTTGAAGAAAGAGTTGAATGTGCAAAGAAGAGGCAATTAGGGGAATAAATTGGGCTGGAAAGGGAAAATGGAGTGGAACTTGAAAGGGGAGTAGTACGGAAAGGGAAAAAAAGAACAATAGAAAAGGTAAGACTGAAGAGTTTAGCCAAAATGTCCTATATGCAGAAAGAAGGTAAGAATAGAAGAGAGAGAAAGGGTGGGGGCAAGGAGTGACCAAGAGGTCTAGTGGAAGATAGGCCCCGAACAGGGAGAGGCAACTCTTAGTGAGGTTGAAAGAAAAAAGTAGAAGACATAGAAAGAGAGGGGCTCCTGGGTGGCTCAGTCTGTTAAGCGTCTGTCTTTAGCTCAGGTCATGAACTTGAGTTTCATAAGTTTTACCCCTGCCTGGGGCTCTGTGCTGACAGCTTAGAACCTGGAGCCTGCTTTGGATTCTGTGTCTCCCTCTCTCTCTGCCGCTCCTTTGCTTGCACTTTGTCTCTCTGTCTCTCAAAAATAAAGATTAAAAAAAATTTAAAAAAAAAAGAGAACTGGGGGGAGTTTATTACTAAGGGTTTCTGTTTTGATCTTAAAAGTAGGAGGCAAAGTTGTCTGCTGCAGATTAGGTGGGTAGGGTGCTTAAAGACAGCAAGGCAAGTTTGTGATGTGGGGCATAACTACTTATATTCAGAACATCGTGTATGATATACTAAAGACACTCTGCTGAAGTCTTTAATCAGAGTTGGAAATAGTAGGGAATATATCCTAATAACTCCTTTCTCTTTTGTAAAAAACATGAATCCAGATTCTCTTATGGATCCCTGTCTTAGATTTTGGGTATGGAGTTTCCTCTGTGGAGGGGAATGGGAAAAAGGTGGTATATAGAGGAGTAAAGGATGAGAGAAAAATCATGAATGGGTGTTGAATTCTATTTAATTTTTTTGGATACATACTGAGATGATTATGCAGTTTTGAGTTACGTTAATAAAGTTTCTAATATAGAACCATTCCTTTGTAATATCCTTCTTGAACATGAAATTGAATTTGATTTGTTTGTATTTTACTTGGAATTTTGGCAACTATGTTTATGGATAAGATTATCCTGTAATTTTTTTCTTCTCTTACTGCCCTTGTGTTTTAGCTTAAACTGTATTCTAGTCTCATAAGCCAGCATGATGTATCAACATGTATAACATTTTTTTCACCATTGCTTTTTGCACTCCCCTATTTCCTTCTTGGTTCACTTTTATTCTGGTTTAAGTACATTCCTTAATAGTTCTTTCAGCAAGAGTATTTTGGTAGTAAATGTTCTAAGTCTCTGTAGGTCTTTAAATACATTTATTTTGCTGCTGTTCTAAGTTGTAGTTTGTCTAGGTATAGACTTTTAGGTTTTCCCCGTCCATGAACATCTCTGGATTTCACCAGTTCTAAACCCACTTTTATGTTAATTTCTCAGTTTAATATTTATGAACTACATAGATAATATGAATTTGAACCACATGCATGGCTAATTTAATGTATGCTTGGAGGTCTAGTTTCTCTCTAGTATCTATTTCCTTTCCAAAGTACTGGCTAATGAACCATAATTTCCTTGCAAACCCAGGGTCCCAGAAACAAAGAGATAGGAGTGTAGCTATTTTGGAAAACAGTTTGGCAGCTTCTCAAAATGTTAAATATAGTTCTAATATGAACCAGCAATTCTACCCAAGAGAAATGAAAACATATGTCCACATCAAAACTACCCAAGTATAGTTCACGTTTCTGCCACTAACTAGCAGAGCAAATCAGTTAAATGCTTTGGGTTAAAGTTTTTTCTTTCAATATGTAAAAGGAAATACATATATTCTAAATTATCTCAAAGAAATCTTCTGATAATAAAGTTATATGAAGTGGAAATGGAAATAAAATTGAGGGTGCATTGCTTAGTAAGGGTCTCCCATAATCATATGCACTCAAGGATAGAAGATATAAAGTATTTAGACTTTTTATTTATCTCGTTTCCTTAGAGAGAGAACAACGCCTCCCTGGAATATCTTTCTATATTCCTCTGGTATCTAGAAAGTGCCTTGGTTGGTGAAGGAAATGACACTGTGAACTCCAGAACACTGTCAGGACAGCTTTCAAATCCAATGGAAAGACTATACAGGTTAGTAAAAGGAAGATAACTTACAGAAGGAAAAAAATTCTTCTGTGTACATCATGCTGTATACTAATTACTTTATATATCTATCTCATTTATTCTTTACATATAATGTAGATATATTGTCCCCATCTTTTAAATATAAATTTTTGGATAGAGAGAAAATTGAGGCTCACAGAGTTTAAGAGATTTAAAAACCCATATCATATTTCATCCCACCTCTATAAAGAAAGTCAAATTCTTCCATGGAACTATCCTACTTCTTCCTTGACCATCTTGGCCCACCATGATTACTTCTGCATTTCTCTAGTGCATATTACCGATATGCCAATTTCACACCTATAACTTTTTGCAATGTTAATTATATTTGACTCACTTATTAATAAATAAGCATTTACTGAATAGCCAACATGGAACCCCACTGGGCAGTAGGGTTACACAGATGAGTGACACAGTCCCTGCCGTCAGAAGTTAAAATCTAGTGGGGGAGACAACCCCATTAGCAGTTTACTCACACCCCAGAGAACTTTCTCTACTTCTGTCTCCCCCAGTCTAGAACACTCCTATTTTAGCTCTCAGGGGGAAAAAAATCTTAATAGTGAGCCTGAAAGTAGCAAAACTAAGTTTTAAGAGAAAGGTGAATTTCTTAAATGTTTATTTACTTTTGAGAGAGAGAGAGAGAGAGAGAGAGAATGCAAGCAGGAGAGAGAGAGAGAGAGAGAGAGAGAGAGAGAGAGAGAAGAGAGAGAGAGAATTCCAAGCAGTCTCTATACTGTCAGTGCAGAGCCCAATGTGGGGCTCAATCTTATGAATGCTGAGATCATGACCTGAGCCCAAATCAAGAGTTGGCTCCTTAACCAACTGAGCCACCCAGGCGCCCCAAAGGAAAGAGGAATTTTAATTAATGAATTACAGTAACACATACTCCAAAGCTTCAAGGACAAAACACAGAGAAGGTAATGATTCACTGAGAAACTTAAATTTTCCTAAGTAATAGAACCTATCCCAGGCAGAGGGGATTTGAACCAAGCTCCTAGCCCCATGGCAGTTCAAAATGGATGGTGTCTTACTACTGTAATCCAACCCACAGTAGGGGGAAAAGGTATTACTTATCATTTTCTGGTAACTAGGCATGGCTTCAGGAACAAAATTATTTCAGCCACTGTTCTAGCCAGTTATGCTACTAACAACATATTCCTAAGATAGTCTGCTTGAGTGCAATGATAACTTTTTAATAGTTGATAAAGGTCCACAAAATAAAAGTTATGTGAACAAAATCTGATACATAGAAATGATTCTGCCCACCTCTGGCTTCTTCCTGGTTCTTTTAGTCAGGTTTGGATCTTGCTCTCTAGCAGTGTTAAATTCCATTTTCTCCCTCTTCAGTTTTATGTTCTAGAATACTGAGTCAATCCAATTTAATGAGTGAGTGCCTTCAATATGCAAGCAATATGGTAGATACTTAAAGTAGATAAACATGAAAAAGAGAGGATTCCTGCTTCAAAGAGTTGTGAGTCATGTAAATAATTATCTAGAATATGGGCCTGGTAATGTCATGTTCTTGGACAAGTACTTTTGCTCTCAAGAGCCCTACAAATGAGCCAGATATATGACCTAGTACATTCCACCCATACTATAAGATAAATATCTCTGCCACCTTCAAGCTATTGGACTGGGCTGTGTTAATGACTAGGTATACTAATAGGCTTGTTCCAGAAATGTTGCAAGCATTTTCTGAAGTGGAGCCAAATTCAGAGAGAGGATCTCTTGGTCTTACCATGTAATCTGAGAGAGAGAGATCAATCTTTGTTATTTCATAGGGTATTTACCCCATATCCTTCCTAGACGTGCCCTTGAGGAATATTTCAACCCAAGCCTCATACCACCTATGAGGCAACAGATGAGGCAGGTAAGTCGATTCTCTCTAAAATGTAGAATGTGGGGTTAAAGGAACTGGAATTTACTGAGCACATACCATGTGTTACACATATCATATCTCATTTAAAGCTCACGTTAACACTGTGGAGTATCATTGCTCCTATTTCACATCTAAGGAAACTGAGGCCCCGAGAGGTTAAATAACTTGTCTAAGGTCCTATAGCTAGTAAGTGGTATTGATTCAACTTGGAGAATGGCACTGGATGAAGTGCTAGTTAAGCAATGTATTAGGGGCACCTGGCTGGCTCAGCCAGTAGAGTATACAATTCTTGATCTCAGAGTCATGAGTTCAAGCCCTGCATTGGGCATAGAGCTTACTTAAAAGGCCGGAGGGGGGGGGGGATGCCTGAGAGGCTCAGTTGGTTAGGGTCCGACTCTTGATCTTGGCTCAGGTCATGATCTCACAGTTTGTGAGTTCAAGCATCAAGTTGGGCTCTGCGCTATCAGCACAGAGCCTGTGTGGAATTCTCTCTCCTCTCTCTCTGCCTTTACCCCACTCATGCTCTCTCTCTCTCTTTCAAAATAATTTAGAAAGAAAGAGAGAGGAAGAAAGGAAGGAGGGGAAGGAGGGAGGGATGTAGGAAGGAAGAAAGGAGGGGAAGGAGGGAGAGAGGAAGGGAGGGAGGGAGGAGGGAAGGAAGGTAGGAAGGGAAGGAAGGAAGGAAGGAAGGAAGGAAGGAAGGAAGGAAGGAAGGAAGGAAAGAAGGAATCAGTCAATCTGTTGGATTCTGGTTGTACCAGGAATCTATCATGGCTAAGTGATGTTTCAAATTATCAAACTGTTCCAAAGCCATGGATGGAAGGCCCCTTCACAGCAGGCTGAACTCCAGGGAGATCCAAACAATGCCTGAAATTTAAGTTCACAAAGTCCCTTTGATGTCTAGTATTATGTTTTGTTTAATTTCAGGCTGCTTCCATATTAGAAATGTGTTAGAGAAGTAGCCTTAAAGCAAAATAACTCACACCAGGGAAACCCCTGCTGAGTTGGTAACACCCTGGGAGTTAGAGATCCTTGTGGCAGAGGAGGCCAGGGAGCAGGAGAATATAGAAGCCCCTCAGGCCTGAAAGCTCTGAAGATCTGGGAGGCCAGATAAAGTGGTCAGAGGGGTGGTCCCACAGCTTGAGGTCATTAACAGCCCAGGGTTACATAAAAAGGAGTGGGAAGGCAGGGGATAGCTTTGGTTGGGCTACCAAAGTCACTGAATCAAAGCTTGGTCTCTGAGTTCACTGAATCTTCCCGCTCAGCAATTTCCACAGGTAAGTGCAAAGGAGAATTACTTCAGGAATCTGATAATTTAACTACTCTTCTGATAGAAGGGTTTCATCACCAAAATTGGAAAGAAAATGGGTCAATGGTGATGACATGATTTACTGATGAGGTCAACTTATTTTTCTGCAAGGAGCTTGGCAGGAATCCTCTAAAAATCATAGACAACCCCCAAATCATTTGTATCTAACTTTGGGATTTAAAGTGGCACTTGGCAAGTAATAAATTGTATCATGTATCTTGAATGTATCATAGATAAGCTGCTATATAACGATCACCACTTCAGATAGCTGTGAAATTAGGTGATTAACTAGTTGTTACATAACCTTCTAATTTCTGTATAAGTCTAATTACATGAAATAGAAGTTGGGGTTTTGATTTTTTACTTTGCTTTTCTGTTTTGAGTGTAATTATAACTACTGTAGTGTAAATGATGGAAAATAATTGCATATGTTAAAAAATAAATAAATAAACAGAAAAAAAAATAAAATCTCTAATTAAAAAAAAAAGAATCAGACGTTGAATCCAGCCACCTAGGCACCCTGATCCACTTAGATCTCAGTGGATGAAGAGGAGTGTCTGAAGCTCAAGGACGAGGTCTTATCCACCTGTCTCCGGTGGCCATCTCTGTGACCAACACAGGGACACATGCAAACTGAAAAATATTTACATAAAAGAACTGTGCTCTTCTTCTAGAAGGCTCTTCTCTTTCCAGACAAAAAGTTTGCCTGCATCAGGTCACCAGGGTGCAAATAACTGAAAAGCCTGTCTCATGGGCTTAAGCATTAAGGACGATGTATTTTGTCACAATTAAGGAGTCTAAAGGTGGGTGGCTGGGGGTAGGGATGGGGGGTGGACAGTGCATTTTAGAAGGTCAAGGAAGTATGGAGAGGGGGAGGGGGGAGGGGTGACATAGATAACGAGGATTCAGAGTACACTTATCTTGACGAGCACTGAGAAATGTATAGCATTTTTTAATCACTGTGATGTATACTTGAAACTAATACAATGCTGGATGTTAATTATACTTGAATAAAAAATAATAAAATAAAAAAATAAAGTGGCACTTGGCAGTAGTAGGGTTCCTCATTATGTTTAACTTGGGTTGAAAATCAAAATGTGTAATCTTTGGGAATGCACTGATTAACGAATGAGGGGAACAAAGAGGAACAAGTTGGTTGTTTAGAAGTTGCCATCAATGGGGCACCTGGGTGGCTCAGTCGGTTAAGCGTCCAACTTCGGCTCAGGTCTTGATCTCACAGTTTGTGGGTTCGAGCTCTGTGTCGGGTTTTGTGCTGACAGCTAGCTCAGAGCCTGGAGCCTGTCTTCAGATTCTGTGTGTCCGACTCTCTCTCTGACCCTCCCCTGCTCACGCCGTCTCTCTTTCAAAAATAAATAAAATCATAAAAAAAATGTTGTCATTGATGATCAATCGATAGTTATAAATGAATAATTCACAGAAGCTGGTTCTTCGTTAGAATCCGGGAGTAGAGCATCAGCACTAAACTGAAAGATTCATTGGCCAGAAGATTTCTGAAATCTTTCCATAGCTGGTTTATGCCCTTTCAGAGAGTTTTTAAAAAATATTTATTTATTTTTGAAAGAGAGAGAGAGTGAGCATGGGAGGGGCAGAGAGAGAGGGGGGGGACAGAAGATCTAAAGCAGGCTCTGTGCTGAAAGCAGTGAGCCCAATGCAGAGCTCAAACCTGCAAACCTGAGATCACGACCTGAGCCAAAGTCAGATGCTCAACAGACTGAGCCACCCAGGTTCCCTGAGAGGAGTTTATTTTCAGTCTTTGTTTTCTTTTGTCATCTAAAGCCCCTTTTCAGTAAATTCCCTACTGTGGACTAGGGTTAGGTATGTAAGGTTTGTCAGTTTCATCTGTCTACAGGCCTACTAACTTAAAAAAAAAATTTTTTTTTTATGTCTTTATTTTGAGTGACAGAGACAGAGAGTGAGTAGGGGAGGGGCAGAGAGAAGGAGACACAGAATCTGAAGCAGTAGGCCTATTAACTTTAAGGTGGGTTTCCTCAGGGCTGAATGTCTAATGATGGTGTCTTCAGTTTTCTCTTAGGAGGGCCTTGAGTTTCCTAAACTGACTTTGAGAAGCTCAGATATTTATTTTATAAATAGTAGATACAGATTTTGTGCATCCATCACTCACATTATCTGTACAAAATCAAGAAAATGTACTCAAATGGATGCAAACTTAGGGTACCAGTCCCTTACATATAGCAGATAAGGAGTGTTCCTTGATAGTTTAAATGCAGGACATATCTGGAGCACTTCACTATGAGGGGGAACCTACTCTGAAGTTGTTTCGCCACTTGAAAATGGGATGGGACCACTGCAAGAGTAAAGAAAGTTCTTTATTAAAAGCTAGGACTCCAGGACAGCTGGGTGGCTCAGTTGGTTAAGTGACTGACTTTGGCTCAGGTCATGAACTTAAGGTTTATGAGTTTGAGCCCTGTGTTGGGCTCTGTGCTGACAACTCGGAAGCCTGGAGACTAATTCAGATTCTGTGTCTCCCTCTCTCTCTGTCCCTCCCCCACTCACACTCTGTCTGTCTCTCAAAAATAAATAAATGTTTTAAAAAATGCTTAAAAAAAAAAAAGATCTCTAAGTTCAAAAGAGGAGAAAGAATTATTCTTTTCAAAGTTCAGTCCTTAGAACTGATTTTACTTTGCTAATTTATGGCATTTCCTTACCTTGTTTAGACTTTAGGCTGATCCTGTATCCGTTGGAAGTGGGAGATAAGGGAGTACCTTTCAGAAAACCTGTCTTTCTCTTGAGGTCCTAGGCTCCTATTTGAATGATTTGTTCTAATAATACCATTTTATTCAGTCAGCTAGCTCCAGGTATTTATTGAACATCTATTATGCATGCCACCCTCTCCTAGGTGCAAGAATGGATGGAAAAGAGAAATCTTACAAAATTTACAAAGTGTTTTATTTTTTTTAAGGTTTATTTTATTTTTGTGAGAGAGACAGAGCATGAACAGGGGAGGGGCAGAGAGAAAAGGAGACACAGAATCAGAAGCAGGCTCCAGACTCTGAGCTATAAGCACAGAGCCCAATGCAGAGCTCAAACTCACGACCCGTGAGATCATGACCTGAGCCGAAGTCAGACGCTCAACCGAATGAGCCACCCAGGTGCCCCGACAAGATTTACAAAATGTTTTAAAAGGGTTTACACAAACTTGTAAAGGAAGTGAAGTTGGCCTCTGAAGATCCTCTACTTGGTTATGTTGATTTACTTCTAGTATCTAGTAACCCCAGATTTAGCTCCCACATCCCAGGCCTGATTTCCTCTAATGCATCAAAAGTTTTGTTTTAAAAGTTTAGGGCATGTACCTGTGATAGTACATGAGATGATATTGGGTATACAGGACATGGTTTTAAATCGTAAATGGATAAGCATAAAATAACAAAGAATCACATCATGAGAAAATAATCCCCTTTGCAGTCCTCTTTCAAGCCTGAATTACAGGTAGAAGAAATTCTCATTTGGGCCTAATATGTCATTAACATAATAAAACACATATCAATCTTCTTGTCAACCAAAAAAAAAAAAAAAATAGCCCTCAGGCCTGGAGTTTTTTTTCTGGCAACAGTAGCTAGTTAGAATTTAAAAACACTGCTTTATTCATTCATTTTCTTTCCTAGGATTATATTCTTTTCATTACAAATGAACTGATATGATATAAATTTTCCTTTTTTCATCAATGTATTTAAGTTTTGGAAAAGATGGTTGATTTTGTAAAAAATTAAATAATAACATAGGTGGTAGAGGGATGTGGTTGAGTTCTTCGTGCTGTTGTTGAAATGACTGAAGCTTAGGAAACCTTTCCTTTCCTCAACTCCAACTCAACAGGGTTACTGTTCTTGGCCCATTCTTGCCCAGTGCTTGACCTAAACCAACTCAGGACTGAGATAATGACTGACAATGAGTCAGAATCATATTTCTCCAATATAAGCCTTACAATAGGGCTTTCAGGTCTTGGGCCTAAAGAGACCATTATAATGGTAGGAATTTTTGGAAAGATAAGCAAGATAAGATATTTGTAGTAAATGAAACTTCTACAGTGATAGTGTTGAGTGCCACTTATTTGGGCTAATCCTTACAACAACCCTATGAAGCATTTATCAGATGAGGCAACTGAAGCATAGGGTGGTTAAACAAAATGTTTTCTCAGTCACTCAACCAACAAGGATCAGAGCTAAGGTTCAAAAGCCAAGGTTTTTCCATTATACCTTCTGTCTCTGGGGCCCAGGACCTCTCTGTTTACCTACTTACTCATTCCCCCTGAGTGTAAGATAAAGCAAACCCTAAAAAAAGTCACATGGATAAAGTCTGAGGAAATCAAGGAAATGTGAACAAGTATACAATACATGGTGAAACTGAGAGATGTTATGGAAATACGATTAGAGTGGCAAGGCCACTGTAGAGAGGCCTCTACCAGAGTGATACCCTCCTTGCATTCATCTCTCCGCCTTGCCTTCTGCCACACTGGCTCACAAACATCCTTGTAGGGTCAGGCCAGCTTTGATGCCTTCTGCTGCCCCCAAGCACTGAGGAAGGAGCAAGTGCTCTTATACTGCCTTGTTTCTGTCTCTGGAAAGGATGCCTTTTCTCCTAGCCTGCAGTCCTTCCTCAGCTGGGGCTGGTGGACTGCTGTTTTAGGGCACACAGAAGCAGACAAGCTTCTGGAGACAAGCTACTTGCAGAGCTTCTGTGGGTTCTGCCACTGTCCCTCCACAGCCTTTCTAACCCAAGGTCACAGGCCAGCTGTGCTCTTAACCAGGAGTCTCGGCAAGATTTCCAGTCCCTTAGGGTCCCTGGCTGGCTCAGTCAGTAGTGTGTGACTCATGATCTTAGGACTTGAGTTCAAGCCCCACATTGAACATGTAGCCTACTTAATTTATAAATTAATTAATTGATTAATTTTTAAAAAGTTCCAAATCCTTTCAGGAATCCTACTTTGTCATGTTAACTCAGCTTCGGGTCAATAGCTGAGGATTTCCTCTGTGACGCAGTGTCAGGGGGAAGGGCTGGGGTCCTTGTCCTGCCCATCCAAATAGATTGAATCTATTGCAGCCTTGGCATCATCACAATCACACCTGACTTTACCAGTTAGTTCACAGAGCCCCCCACATGGGAACTGAGTTAGGTATAGGTGCGAAGGCAGTTGGTAAACTCCAAAGCTCCAGAAAAATGTATATGATGATACTATCAAGGGTTTCCTAGCCCATTCCAGAGTTTAGTCCTTGGATCTCTTTCCTTCTCTTTATTCCTATTTTCCTTGGGTGATTTCATCTGTTCCCCTGCTTTAATTATGATTGATAGGCCAGTAACCCAAAATCTGCATCTCTCCCTAAACTTACATCTCTCCCTAAAACTTTACCTTTTATTTTGAATAAATTTCTAGATATCTCTATTTCAGTGTATCCCAGAGATACTTTAAACAGAAAGTAAACAGTATACAGAACTCACCTCCTTCATCACTAAGCCTTGCTCTTCCTTTGGAATTTAGCATCCAATTGGTAATACCATCAGCCACATAGTCACCTGGGCTAGAAACTGGAGAGCCTTTACTGATTTTTCCTTTGTTTCATCCCCCTGCCTCCAACGCCGTTAGATCTGTTGTTTCTTCCCCAAACTCACTAATTCAGGTGCTCATTTTTCTTTCCCCTGTATGATTCTGTTTTAACTTAGATTAGTTTCTCTGGTCTCCTTGTCTCCAGATGTGTCATATCAAGATCCCCTCCACACCTCTGCTAGCATATTTGTAAAATTAAATCTGACCATATGTTTCCCCTGTTTAAAATCCTTCAGCAACACTATAGGATATGATCCAGGCTTCTAAATCTGATATATTTAAGGTCCTCCCTTTCTGCTTCTTCTGACCCTTGGGGCCCTTCCTGCCCTCACCTTTGTTTCCCTTCTCATTACGTTTGCTATTGCTAGACTTTCTGTCTTAAATGTGGTTTCCTTCTGTTGTCAACCTCCTACCCCTACATAGATAACACTATTCATCATTTAAGATTCAGTTCAGACATCACTTCTTCCAGGACAACTTCCCTGGCTAGTACCATCTCCTGGTCCATCAGATGCTTATATGTACAAGTCTCATTTATTGGTGTTATTTACTATTTCTTATAATTACATTATACTTCTGTGCCTATTCTCCTGAACTATAAGCTTTTTGCAGGCAAAGACAATGTCTTTATACCCTTCATTTCTAGTATAGTGCCTGGCATAAACTAGCTCCCCAATAGTTTGAATGATTGAATGTTAGAATACTATTCTTAGGTTTTAAAAATCTCTTTAATAGGGCACCTGGGTGGCTCAATTGTTAAGTGTCCAACTTTGGTTCAGGTCATTATCTCATAGTTCATGGGTTTGAGCCCCACATCAGGGTCTGTCCTAACATCTCAGAGCCTGGAGCCTGCTTCAGATTCTGTGTCTCCCTCTCTCTCTGCTCCTTCCTTGCTTGTGCTCTCTGTCTCTCACTTACTCTCAAAAATGAATAAACATTAAAAAACATTTTTAAATATCTCTAATAGTAAAAACAGAAAATGTTAGCTAAGCCTTAGTTACCTATCATTCTCTTGCCCCAAATTCCTGAACATTTTAGCTAGTGAAATAAAGCGATTTTTCTGAATATATTTATGCCAAAAATTACAGTGACATTGCAAAAAGATATTCCTTAAACAATCCAGTGCCCAATTTGGTGATTACAGTTCTTAGCTTTTCCCCTTATCTAGGCACTACTGGGTCTCCAAAGAGCTCCAGGTGGAAGAGACACACACATTTCAGTCTTCTCCCCAAACCAAGTGGGAGGCAGAGCTCTGGTGCGGCCACCTGGGGGCAGTGCCAACCTTCAGATGGGTTTCCAGGCTGAGCTTTGGGAGCCCCAATCATGAGCAATCCCAGTTTTGTGTGCTATTCTGTCCAGCAACTTTTCCTCCCACTTCCAGGGGACCTTGGCCAAGTCTACATTTGACTCAGGCTATCACTGAATTGGTAAGAGAGAGACTGGAATAGACAACTGGAATAGGCAGCATGTACACCGATACACACATATCCTGTAACATTTCTAGCTTCCAACTCCTGAGAGGCAGGTTAACAAATCAAATTAGAAGTTTCTTTGATAGCACTTTCTACAATGGCCAAATCATGGAAAGAGCCTAAATGTCCATCACCTGATGAGTGGATCATGAAGATGTGGCATATATACACAATGGAGTACTATATGGCAATGAGAAAAAATGAAATCTGGCCATTTATAGCAAAGTGGATGGACCTTGAGGGTGTCATGCTAAGCGAAATAAGTCAGGCAGAGAAGGACAGATACCATATGTTTGCACTCATAGGTCTAACAGGAGAAACCTAACAGGGCCATAGGGAGGGGAAGGGGAAAATAGAGTTGGGGAGAGAGAGGGACACAAATCACGAGAGACTATTGGAACCAAGGCTGAAGGGGGAGGGGGAGGGAGGGGGGGATGGTCATGGAGAGGGGGCACTTGTGGGGAAGAGCACTGGGTGTTATATGGAAGCCAATTCGACAATAAACTATTATTAAAAAAAAAGAAGTTTCTTTGAGCAGGAAACTTAAATACTTTAAAGGAAAGGGTGAAGATTGGTGTTAAACACTGTTAACAGGTAAAGCATTGTTCCATGACATACAGTCATGGAAACATTACATTTCTTAGTTTTCTAAATTAAATATACTTGGATCCCATCCACCAATCCAAAAATGCAAACTCAGTCCTTTTCCAGGGGCTTATCGGTATTTGGGGAAACTCTGTAATCAGTGCATGCCACCTTGGAGCTCTTTGCGAGGACAATTGTCTATTCTAGGACCTTTTCTCTAAGCCAAGCCATGGGCATGGAGACTTCTGCTATGGCTCTCAAATAGCAGTGCATTTGCTCACCTCCATGGGCATACTCATCCTCATCCCTCATGGTTCTACCATCCCAGGGGTTTGTGGGAGAGTAGGAGCAGGACCTGGCTGCACAAGGAGACTGCAGTGCCCTTTAGCACCATTGGCTCCAGAGCCAGACTCAGGAAATTCTCCTTTACCCTCCTCTAATCCTAAAAGTACTTCTTTCTCTCAGAAAGAAAAAAAAAAAAAGCTTTTGTCCCCTCTGAGACTCTGGGCTGATTTCAAAAACAAAAGCCTGTTGATGTTTGTTTGCTTGTTTCCTGAGGCAAGAGAAGCCCTGGACTTCAGAACAAAAGGCCCTGGTCATTATTTGCGGATTGGGAGTATAGAGATAGGTAGGAGCAATTCATTCTTTCACAAAGAACAAAAATGGCTGACACCACAGGAAATAAAACTGTTTAATTCATCAAGCAGGTTAGCCCATCAAACACTGAAGAAAAGCTTATCATGCCTTGTTCCCAGAATGTGGGGCCTCTCTAGGAAGAGGCAGTAGGCCAACCTGTAGGTGGAGATCCATATTGATCCTGTACCAGCCTCAGACTGCTTCATATTGGAAATAAGCAGCAAATGGGCTCTGCCATCTTCTGCTAGGGCCTGGATTACCTGGGGAGAGCATTGCTAGTACACCCAGGTTCCAATTCCTGGGAGCTGGTCTGGTTTAGGCCTTCTTATTTCCTGGTCTGAGGAAGGAATTAAAAAAATTTTTTTTATTTTAATAGTTTACTGTCAAATTGGTTTCCATATAACATCCAGTGCTCTTCCCCACAAGTGCCTACCTTCATTACCACCACCTCCCTTCCCTCTCCCCCTCCCCCTTCAACCCTCGGTTAGGTTCGTTTTCAGTATTCAATAGTCTCTCAGATTTTGCGTCCCTCTCTCTCTCCAACTCTATTTCCCCCTTCCCCTCCCTGTGGTCCTCCATTAGGTTTCTCCTGTTCTCCTGTTAGACCTATGAGTGCAAACATATGGTATCTGTCCTTCTCTGCCTGACTTATTTCACTTAGCATGACACCCTCAAGGTCCATCCACTTTACTACAAATGGCCATATTTCATTCTTTCTCATTGCCATGTAATACTCCATTGTATATATAAACCACATCTTCTTGATCCATTCATCGGGTGATGGACATTTAGGCTCTTTCCATAATTTGGCTATTGTCCAAAGTGCTGCTATGAACATTGGGGTACATGTGCCCCTTTGTGTCAGCAGTGAGGAAGGATTTTGAAGAGAGAGACAGAGAGAGACATAGACAGAATACAAGCAAGGGAGGGGTAGAAACAGAGGCAGACACAGAATCTGAAGCAGACTCTGAGCTGTCAGCACAGAGCCTGATGTGGGGCTCGAACTCACGAACTGTGAGATCATGACCTGAGCTTAACCAACTGAGCCACCCAGGTACCTCTACATTTTTTTTAATGTTTATCCATTTTTGAGAGACAGAGAGAGAATGCACATGTGAGTGAGTGGGAGAGGGGCAGAGAGAGAGAAAGACAGAATCCGAAGCAGCCTCTAGGCTCTGAGCTGTGAGTGCAAAGCCTGACACAGGGCCCAAACTCACAAATCATGAGATCATGACCTGAGCCAAAGTCGATGCTCAACCAACAGAGCCACCCAGGCACCGCTAAATTTTACACTCTTCACGACTGCCTTGTTTATCTCACTTTAGTTTGTCCATTAGCTGTCCCTGCCTGAGCTACTTGGAGCCCTTGTAGTTCAAGGGATGTGGGGAGTGTGTGAGGCAGTCAGTAGGGAACAATCATCTCACCCTGTCCTTGGGTCAGAGTTGGGGGCCCTGTATCCTGGCCTACCACTTCTCCCAGGCCCTCAGCTAGACTGTATTAGGCTATACTTGTGAGGTATATTGAGATCTCTGGGCATCAAGCCATCAAGAGTCTTTTGACTGATTTCTGTCGTCGATGGAGAGAATTTGCTAACTTACCTCCATCCATTAGAGTTCATATAAAGATAATTATAGAACCTATAGTTATCTGATATGACTAAATCCGTATTCTTCAGCATGGCCCATAAGATGACCAGCCCTTCACTACTTTATTTCATCCATATTTCTAGCCTCATCTCTAGCCAATTCCCCATGTATACTCTGCTCTCATCTCAGGAAACAATTTGGTCTGCCTTCTGTTTTCCAAGCATAACAAGTACTTTCATGCCTCCATGTCTTTGCTCGTGCTGTTTCCTTGTCTGGGATACCCTTTTTCTTCCTCTCGGCCTGATGAATTCTTTACTTATTTTCAAGGCCCAAATCAAATGTCATCTCCTCTGTAGTTTTCCCTGACATGTTCCCCTTAATGAATTTCATAACACTTCTGAAAGACCCATTTTCAAGTGGCTGTTTCTTATGTGTCTCCTTATCAGATGGTGAATTCAGTGAATGCTTTGAGAACTCAAAGGAAAGCAACTCCTCATTTTACTTCCTCTCCCCTTCTTCAACCTATGACTTCATTCATCTTTGTATCTGCAGCTCTTAGCATAATGCTGGGCACAGAAGAAGTAATCAACAAAGGTTTACTGACTATGATGAAAGCTGGAAGTCATCAGACAAAATGTGGTTATTCTTTTATTTTCACTTTCTATTTCCCCTTCTCAGAAAATTGGTTACTGCTCACAATTTCCTCTCCTGATCATTTCTGTTCTTTCTGGCCTATGCATACCATTCCAATTTTACCCAGCTTTCCTTGGCTAGCTCTCCCAGCCCTAACAGTCCACTCATGTATTCCATCGTTCAGCACAGATTTATTGAACACCTCCTGCTCTGCGGGCACTATTCTAGGCATTGAAGATACAGCAGTGAACAAGATGGATGGGATATGTTCATGGTGTTCACATTATGGTTGTATAACTTAGACTGAAACAAGTAAACAACAGGATACAGGTATACCTTGGGGGGTATTGCAGAGTCAGTTCCAGACCACCACAATAAATGAATATCTCAAAGCAAGTCAAATGAATTTTTTTGGTTTCTCAGTGCATATAAAAGTTACCTCTACTATAGTCTATTAAGTGTGCATTGTGTCTTTAAAAAAACATGTATGGGATGCCTGGGTAGCTCAGTCAATTGAGCATCCAACTATGGCTCAGGTCATGAACTTGCAGTTTGTGAGTTTGAGCCGTAAAGCGGGCTCTATGCTGACAGCAGACAGCCCACTTCAGATCCTCTGTCCCCCTTTCTCTGCCCCTCCCTCATTTGCACTCTCTCTCTCTCTCTCTCAAAAATGAATGTAACATTAAAGTAAAATAAAATAATTCAACATGGACATTCATTATTAAAAAATATTTTGTCAGGGTGCATGAGTGGCTCTGTTGATTAAGTGTCTAACTCCTGATTTCGGCTCAGGTCATAATCTCACAGTTCAAGGGATGGAGCTCTACTTTGGGCTCTGTGCTGACGGGACAGAGCCTGCTTGCTATTCTCTCTCTCCCTTTTGCTCTTTGCTCCTCTCCTGCTCACATGCCCATGCACACTTGCACGCTGTCCCTCCCTCTCTCTCCCTCTCACTCTTTTTCTCTCTCTCCTCCTCCTCAAAATAAAATAAATATTTTCTTGCTAAAAGAATGCTAACCATCATCTGAGGTTTCAGCTAATCTTGATCTTTTTGCTGGTGGAGGGCCTTGATGTTGATGGCTGCTGACCAGGGTGGTGGTTGCTGAAGGTTGGGGTGGTTGTAGCAATTTCTTAAAATAAGACAACAGTGAAGTTTGCCACAATTGATTTTTCCTTTCACAAACAATTTCTCTGTAGCATGCAATGCTGTTTGATAGAAGTTTACCCACAGTAGAACTTCTTTCAAAATTGGAGTCAATCCTCTCAAATCCTTCCACTGCTTTATCAACTAAGTTTATGTAATATTCTTAAATTTTTTTTTTTATTTTAGAGAGAGATCAGGTTGGGGAGAGGGGAAGGAGAGAGAGGGGGAATCTCAAGCAGACTCCATGCTCAGTTCAGAGCCCAACACAGGGCTTGATCCCATGACCTTGGGATCATGACCTGAACTGAAACCAAGAGTTGGATGCTCAACAGACTGAGCCACCCAGGTGCCCCAAGTTTATGTAATATTCTAAATCCTTTGTTGTCATTTCAACAGTCTTCACAGCATCTTCACCAGGAGTAGTTTTCATTTCAAGTAACTTTTTTCTTTACTCATCCATAAGAAACAACTCCTTATCCACTTAAGATCACTGAAATAGCACTTTTAATTTCCTTCAAGAGCTTTTCCTTTTCATCACAACTTGTCTGATTTTTTGTTTTTTAATTTATTTGAGAGAGAGGGTACATGCAAGCAGGGTAGAAGGGCAGAGAGAGAGAATCTTAAGCAGGCTTCATGCTCAGTGTGCAGCCTGATATGGGCTCGATCCCATGATCCTGAGATTATGACCTGAGCCGAAATCAAGAGTTGGATCCTCAACAACTGAACCACCCCAGCACCCCACTTTTCTAACTGTTTGGTGAAAGAGGCCTAGCTTTCAGCCTATATCAGCTTTTGATATGCCCTCTTTAATAAGCTTAATCATTTCTAGCTTTTGACTTAAAGTGAGAGACATATGATTCTTCCTTTCACTTGAGCAGTTAGAGGCCACTGTAGAGTTATTAGTTGGCTTAATTTCAATATTGTTGTGTCTCAGAGATTAGGGTGTCATGAGGGAAAGAGATGAGGGAACAGCCTGCTGGTGGAACAGTCAGAACACACACATTTATCTTATGTATAAGCACAGTTGGTGGCACCTCAAAACGATTACAACAGGGACGCCTGGGTGGCTCAGTTGGTTCAGCTCAGGTCATGATCTCGCGGTTTGTGAGTTCGAGTCCTGCATCAGGATCTGTGCTGACAGCTCAGAGCCCAGAGCCTTCTTCAGATTCTGTGTATCCTTCTCCCTCTGCCCTTCCCCTGCTCACGCTCTGTCTCTCTGTCTCTCAAAAATAAATAAACATTAAAAATTTTTAAAAAACAACAACGATTACAACAGCAAAGATGACTGATCACAGATTACCATAACAAATATAATAATAATGAAAAATCTTGAAATATTGTGAAAATTAGCAAAATGTGACACAGAGACATGAAATGAGAAAATGGCTGTTGGAAAAATGGTGCCAATAGACTTGTTCAATGTAGGGTTGCTACAAACTTTCAGTGTGTAAAAAAAATGCAATATCCACAAAGCACAATAAAGTGAAGCACAAAGAGCAATAAAATGGGGTCTGCCTGTAATATCAAATAATAATGAGTCTTAGGAAGGAAATAAAATGATATAATAGGGAGTGGAATGGGGATCACATGACAGAGGTTGGTCAGATAAGCCCTCTCTGAGGAGGAGACATTGAAATCTAAGGAAAAGAAGGAAATAATTACATGGAGATCTGATAAGAACAAAACAAAACAAAACAAAATATTCCAATTGGAAAGGTCAGCAAATGCACAGGCTGAGACAAGACCAGATGACTGAAAACCATAAAGCATGATATAAAAACACAAAATATTGGGGCGCCTGGGTGGCTCAGTCAGTTAAGCATCTGGCTTCAGCTCAGGTCATGATCTTATGGTTCATGGGTTTGAGCCCTGCATCGGGCTCTGTGCTGACAGCTCAGAGCCTGGAGCCTGCTTTTGATTCTGTGTCTCCCTCTCTCTCTGACCCTCCCCTGCTCACGCTGTCTCTCTCTCTCAAAAAGTAAGTAAAAACATTAAAAAAATAAAATAAATAAAAACACAAAATATTACTTTAAGGTTTTCCTTATCCTGTCACCATCGCTTCACCCCTTTCACATAAGAGCATCTTTGATTCCTTCCGAAAAGTGATTGACTTCCTCTAACCTTCACCTTCCTTACTGATCAAATCACAGAATTTTCTTCTAGCAAATCCCACTGAAGCTCATCTGAAGTTAATATGACTACAGCTGTCAGAAGCACCGATCTATGGGATTAGAAGTTTTGTGTGATCCCTTATGTCAGACAATATTTCCCTTCCCTATCTCTTCCAGAAGGACTAGGTCCTGCTCTCCCATTTCTAGGGAGGGTTATCTCACAAGAGATAGACTGAGATGGAAATCTGAGGGTAGCATGGAGGGGGAAAAGTCACTTCTTTGGACAGGCACCTGAATCAGGACAAGATTCCTGAACCTACAGTCCACCTCTTTGAATCCAGGAATATCTCCCCACCCCTATAGCCATTCTTTATACCCCCTCCACACTGCATGTGACCCTCCATTGCAATGGCTGTTATGCCTAGCTGGGAGAGAAAGTCCAAAAGAACTGGTATTCTCTCTTAGATGCCAGAGCAGTTGCTTAAAGAGGCCATAGGGCCACCGGAGACATGAAATGCTCTCAGTAAGCCAGGAACCAGAATCAAAACCATATGGTTTGCTTTGCAGTAAAGATCACAGGGCCTGGAAAATTAGAAGAAGGAGGGCCATCCAGGGGACAAGCTTTTTGGGGTAAGGGGGGAGGTACCTACCCTAATCCTGCCCAAGTGGCCTCCTGTCCTTGAACTCCTGGCCTATTCAGACTCTCCTCATGTCCAGACTGGTAGAAATTCAAACAATAAAGGGTAGAAGAATGGGACTACTACTCTCTGGGACATCAGGATTCCCTAAAAGCCTCCTGACCAGATGACCCCCCAAATGGAAACTGTCCCTACTTGCTCTTGTCTCTAATGAACTGACATATCCCACATCTTAAAAATATTTTTTTAATAAGTAGCCCTTGGGGCACCTGGGTGGCTCAGTCGGTTAAGTGGCCAGCTTTGCTCAGGTCATGATCTCACGGTTCGTGGGTTCGAGCCCCACATTGGGCTCTGTGCTGACAGCTAGCTCAGAGCCTGGAGCCTGCTTCGGATTCTGTATCTCCCTCTCTCTCTGACCGCCGTCCCCTCCTCACCCTATCTCTCTCTGTCTCTCAAAAATAAATAAGAAACATTAAAAAAAATTTTTTTAAATAAAAAAACAGCCCTTACCTGCTTGCTTACCATGTATTTAAATAGATTCAGATTCTCTAAGAGGGGATCTTAGATTTTTTCAAGGTGCTCCTAAAGGAGAATCTGTAAGCATTAAAAAGAAATACATACTAATAACCCCTTCTAAAAGGATAGACTACATGGACCTAGTGTGACAAGCCTGGATTTGGATCTGCTTGAGATGTTAAATATGAGGGCTTGTGTTAGTCCCAGTGGGTTCCTGTCCTATGAGCAGCGATTGTTTATGGACCAAATGGGGAGAAGGTGCTGCATGCCTGAAACTGGGGTAGCCAGCAGTGTCTTTTCCTTTGCAGACCAAGACCAGGACACCTGAGGAAAGGTTGAATCCAATTCCTACTATCCACCTACAATCTCCCTACTCCTCAACCCAACCCATGGCTTCAGTGGCTCCATGCAGAAAGCAGCATTTGTGGACAAAGTTCTATGTTCACATGTCCCCATGTGCATGCAGAAGAGTTTGGGGGAGATGCCCTTGTTTTAGGGCCCAGGCTGACCCATAAATGGGAGGAATATTCCTCCCTTAGAGTTAATAGCCTTAGGGTTGATAGCCTGCTTCATAAGCCTCTCTCGTAATCTCTTCACCGAGGGCAGATCTGCAACATGATGAGTCATGGAAGAAAAAGCAAAAGCAAAATAAAAATAAAAGAAACATTGGGTTTTCCTAACTTTCTTCTACAACTAAACTTCTAGAGCCCTTGGGCTCCAAACATGCCCCTCAATACTAGCCATCAGGGGTACCTGGGTGGCTTAGTCAGTTAAGCATCCAACTTCAGCTCAGGGTCATGATCTTAGGGTTCCTGAGTTTGAGCCCCACATCAGGCTCTCTGTGGTCAGCACAGAGCCCACTTGGGATCCTCTACCTCTCCTCAGCTCTCTCTCTCTCTCTCAAAAATAAATAAACACTAAAAAAATAATAGCCACCAAAGACATGGGCCTAGAAACTTCAAACATGTACTTACAGAAAATTTAGAAAAGCTGGAGCCAAGGCATTGCTCATCTTCTGATATTATTTCTCATTGCCCTTCAAAGACACACACTCAGAGCCCAAGGGACTGGCTATTTGGGTGAGTTCAGTGAGGCAGTGACAGTCATACTCTGGTCAGCCACAAAAACAGCATTAAATTAAGTTTCAGACAAGCTCGCTAGAGTGTATTAGCCACTACTGGTTTGGCAGGATTCTTTTGAAGTTTTTGACCCAAATAAGTTATATTTTTATTTTTATATGTTTTATATTTTCTTGTATAGACCCCATCTTATTTGTATAATCTTCACAATAACACTATGCTTTGGAGAGTGAAAGTATGAATATCACAATTATATATATGAGGAAACAGACACAAAGGTATTAAATGCCTTGCCCAAATTTATCTAGCTCTGCTGTTACCAGAATCAGGACTAGAACGCTGATTTCCTAACTTCTAGTTCAGGGCCTTTTCCATTCCACCTTAAGAGCAAATATTCTCCAAAAAGTTGCATCAAGACAGTGGTACTTGGCAATCATTGGACCCCTCACTGGGGTTCCCATTATAATTAAGGGGTCCTCCTTTTCAAGGCAGAGTTATCCTTTGCCAGAATGTGCCACCCCAGGTTCATACGCTGTTCCTGTGCATGGAACCCCACAATCAAGCTACATACCATTATCTCAATTCATTCCCTAGTATCTCCATTGAGGATATTATTTACCCACATTACTGATAAAGAAGCCGAAGCTCAGAGAAAGCAGATAAATTATCTTAAAATCCTAAGGCTTGTAAGCGGCAGAGCTGAAATCAGGTCTTTTAACATTTTGGTTCTCTTTCTGCTATATCTTAGAGATGCAGAAACATTAGCCATATATGTAATTAAACACAGATCTTCTCCTCAAGACATGTACATGTGTGTGGACTTTACCTGGATGAGTCATATTCTAGGGATGGGACACCAAGCAATGTAGTAGATAACCTCCAGTTTCTCCAGACGTGGCAAAATCTTCCCACTGGGTATCCACACAGAAATATGTGAGCATGCTCACGTGGCATGTGCCACCCCACCTCCCCCTGCCAGGGAATTGGTCACAGCTACAGCATCTTGACAACCTATTTAAACCAACTTGTAGCAACTGGCAGCAAAGTATCATTCGCTGGCAGGCTGAATCATTAAGCTTCTGCAGACTTTGAAAGAGAGAATCATTAGCTGAAACATTCAAGAACCAGGGGGTCCCAGAGAGGTATGTAATAAATTCTATCCAGATGTTGAGATTGGCTTTTTTCTTTCCTTCTTTCTTTCTTTTTTTCCCCCAATCACATTGAAAGAGTGAACAAGTTGTTTTCACCTTATTAAGCAAGGTGGGTGGGTCTGCACCAAAGGAACAAGAGGGCTAACAGAATCTGGGTAATTCAGGGTGGCATCTGGATTATCAGAGAGCACTGTGTACACATGAAAGAATTATACATATAGGTAAATGATATTGCAAATATTTCAGCAATCCAATTAGAGGTTTCCATGTCCATTGTAATTTAGAGCTTCCACACTATTTTGCCTATGGTGTGGGCAGCCTGTCTGTTTGAAATCCTTCTAAGAAATTATGGCTGTGCAAATTGGTCCAATAAATAGCTGAATATGGACATTGCTGTGTTAGAGAGGGGAAGGCAGACCTAGCTGTAAATATTATATTTTATCTCATGGTCTGGCAGCTTTATGGCTAATAATCGAGTTAAACTCAAAAAGTCTTTCCAGCAGTCCAGGCTCTACTGGGGTTAACTTTTGCTGTGGGGCTAGGATGAGGAAAAACAGATCTGTCCAAGCTGCAGCCTCAATTGACATCCCCTTCACCCCACACCTGAGCTCCTGCTCCCTGGAAGAGAAACCTGAGTAAAGACAGCTGTGGCAACAGAGAAGGGTTCTTCTTGGCAGTGGCTGCTTCTGACTTCAGAGATATGGACACTAAACTAGAAAGCAGTGCTGAGAGAGAGGACCAGGAGTAAATGACATTGGGAAATAAGAAACTCAAGGAAGAAAGGACCTGGCTTTCCTCCTCTCAAAAGGATGTGGTTTGCAAGGTTCACCTTTTCATCTGGACTGGTGAGTCCTGAGAGTTTTAGTCCTTAGCCTACATCAACAGAACAAAAGAATCATACCTGTTTCGTGGATTAAATAAATAAGCCAGCAAACAAAAGAAAACATTTTTGAGGTGTTGTTGGTTTTTTTGCTAAATTCCTGTCAATTATTTATAGTTTCCTTTAAACATGCTTGTTTTGGTTCTTTTGTTTTGATTGAAATCTGCAGTGGAAAATATGTCTCAAAGCGGGGGGGGGGGGGACACCCAACACACTTCTGTGTCTTGCATTTTGACCCAGCCCACAAAACTATTGGAAGAATCTTTTCAGACCCACCAGACATCCCCGGATTCACTTGGAGAATCATTGATCTATAAACAACATCTTGATTTCAGAACCCTTCTTTTTATCTGGAATTATCTGTTATTGACCACAGAACTGCTACTGAGGATTCCTGGGACAGGGGCCTGTATAGTGAGAGGTGAGCCCCAGTGTGGGAAGAAGAAATCTCTTTCTCTTTCTCAGCGGGTGTTTTGGTACAGTACAGTATCTATGCTTAGTGTATCTATGGACTCAATTTCTTCTCTTCTTTTTCTCCTCCTAACTTCCTCCTTTTCGTCTTCTGTTTTTTGTGTTTGTTTGCTTCTTCTACAGTAAAAAATTTCCCCCAAGCCCTTGGTGCCTAGATGATTTTTGCCGGACACATTCCACTAACTGGAGTTTTGGAATCACAGTTTCTTATTTGGGTGCATATTTTTTCTATATATTTAATCGTCTAAATTATTACAATAATTTAGCATGGCAGCTGGCCACTGCCCATGGCTTGTAGGCAGGTAGGTGAGATGGTACCAGAGAAGAGAGGGCTTCAGGTCTCTACCCGTCACCATGCCAGAACTCAGAGCTTTGTTGAAATGCATGTGGGAAAGAAGAACTTTCATGGAGGGAGCGGCCATGTTGCAATGAGCCGACAACACGGACAACATGAAGAGCAAGTCCAGGGAGAAATGGAACCCTGGAAGCATGAAGTTACAAATCTCCCCACCAGGCTGACCTCTTAGAATGAGATAGTTCCTTTGGTCAAACTGCTCTGAAAATAAAGGAAAAGACACTGACTCACGCTGAAGGTAAGGAGAGTATCTGCGCCTTCTCTGCTTAAACCAGAGGAATCTTATTAAGGATCGGGACACTAAACACTGATGGCTTCACTTTGGGCACAATCCTCAGCAGGAGGGCCCCATGCAAAGGTAATTATCAGGAATGGGGGCCCATTATAGCCTTTTGATTTGGTCACTCAAACATCCTGTCAGACAGATGTAGAAAGGAGATCAACCCTTACCTCAAAAGAAGTAAATTGTATGTTGAAGTATTTGGTTTCAGTATCTGTCAGGTTGAGGCTTTGAAAGGCAGACCTGTGGTCTAGGAAACCACATACAGGATTCTATTCCCTTGGGGCTCTGAAAATTCAAGGATATAAGGAATTGTATAACCCAGATTGAGACAATTACTTTTAATTGGCTATTTTGCAGTCGAGTGCAATAACCCCCATTTTGTGTAACTGACTCTGAGTTAGAATGCAGTCTTTCTGGGAGAAGGGCTGTTTCTGGTTCTACAAGAAACTCTGGAGAAATCTCAGAAGTTAAAATAACCTAAAACTTGCCCTATCTCTTGGTTACACCATGAACGTTTGTCTTTTCCAAGCACTTCTGCATATGGATAAGCATTCTAACAAAGATGCCGTTAGAGTCGGGACAGGAAAGCAAAGAAGCCAAATATTCAGAGTTGGGCAAAAGACGTAAAGAATCAGAGCCAGGACACTAGTCAAGAAGAGAGAGAAGTTCTTCTAAAAGAGAAATAGAAAATAGGAACTGAAAAGATGAGATAGGGGGCGAGGGATAGGGAGGGCCCAGGGTCTCATCTTTGATTGAAATAAGGAATATAGTTCAGAGAGGTAAATATGCACAAAGTAATAGATTATTATTTGAGAGAAAGCGGACTTCAGTGGATAGGGAAGATTTATTGAGATTTGGGGGAGAAAATTGAAAAGAGCTGTAAAGCTAGAGTGTATCCAATTTAAATACTTGTGTAGCTGGGTCTGGAGGCCAAAGCAATCTCTCTAGCCCCTAGAAGTTTGTGTGTTGCTCATAGGGCAGCTATCTTGAGGAAAAAGAAGAAAAGTAGGGGTGGGGCTGGCAGAGGGTGGAGAGTTCCATAAGCCCCTCTAATGGTCCCCACAAGGCAGAATTCAGCCATAGGTTGCTTGCTAGACAGCCACCAGTTTTGTCTCCATCTGTTAAGAGTCTTTCTTTATATTCAGGTGTTTTTAAAAAGAATCAGCTTGAAGCAAAAGTACTAAATTCAAAACATTCTAAACCACAATTTGAATCTTAAAGGATGAGAGGATGAGAAGTGTGATTCTATTCATTTGTTTAGAAATAGTTGTTGCAGATGGGATCCCAGGCGTTACATGTTTTAATCTTCCTTTGGTTTATTCTGCTCTCAAGCGCCATCGGGCCTCTTCAATAGTCAGTAATTGGGTTTTTAGAAGGGAGAAAAGTGGTTATTTAAAGTTGTCCCTTATGTCCTATAGTTACACCACCTGACATTTGCTTCCTGGGATGTGTATGCAGTGTTGACTGACTGGGTATCTTCTTTAAGTGGGTTCAACTGTGAAATAAATAGGAGGTTATCTCCATCTTCGCCATCATTATAAATTAGGGACACAGAGAAAAACTCACTAGACCCTAGTGAAGGCATTCATGGCCTATGACTCAGCAATTCCACTTCTAGATAACCCAATAGATATATATTCATATATTCATCAAAAAACTATTCAAGAATGTTCTCAGTAGCACTGTTCTTAATAGCCCTCAACTGGAAACTTAAACATCCATTAATAAGGGAATGGAGGGGTGCCTGGGTGGCTCAGTCAGTTAAGCATCTGGCTTCGGCTCGGGTCATGATCTCACAGTTCATGGGTGAGAGCCCCATGTTGGGCTCTGTGCTGACAGCTAGCTCAGAGCCTGGAGCCTGTTTCAGATTCTGTGTCTCCCTCTCTCTCTGACCCTCCACTGCTCCTGCTGTCTCTCTCTGTCTCTCTCTGTCTCTCAAATATAAATTTAAAAAAAAATTAAAAAAAGAAAAAAATAAGAGAATGGATAAACACATTGTGGCATATTAATTGATGAAATACCATACAACAATGAGCATAAACAAAATATTACTACATAAAATAAACTAATCTTATAAAGCTAGTATTAAGCAAAAGAAGTCACACTTTTAAAAAGTACATAAACATAAATATAAAGGCCCTCAAACAGGCAAAACTTAATCATGGTGTTAGAAGTCAAATTAATGGTTACCTTTGGAAAGAAAGGGAGTTAAAGGGCCTGAGGGTGTTCTGGGTGCTGATAGTGTCCTATTTCTTTTCCTTTTTTTAAACATTTATTTATTTGTGAGAGAGAGACAGAGACAGAGCATGAACAGGGGAGGGTCAGAGGAAGAGGGAGACCCAGAATCCGGGACAGGGTCCAGGCTCTGAGCTGTCAGCACAGAGCATTGATGTGGGGCTTGAACCCACAAACCATGAGATCATGACCTGAGCCAAAGTCAGATGCTTAACTGACTAATCACCCAGGTGCCCGTGATAATGCCCTATTTCTATATCTAGGTTCTGGTTTCCTGGGTGTTCACATGATGAAGACATTTTTGCTAACAAAAACAGAAAAACTTTCAATTAAAACTTTATTTAACAGAAAATAAAAGTATTTCCAGACTATTTAGAAGCTCAGAGAAGAAGGAGATGAGGATTTTAAAATTAAGCAGTGAACTGGTAAAGTCAGCTACCACAATATACTCTCTCTCTCTCTCTGATCCAGCTCTTTGTACCCCAGCTAAGGCAGATACTTTTGGTTGTCATCTTATCCACAAGCATCCTTGCAAGTAGGGGAGGCTAGTCTTCGCTTTCCCATTGGATGCACAGGATGGTAGCCCTGAGCAGGTCAATGACTAGATTAAAGTCTCACAGGCAGTTAAGGTAGATGTAGTACCAGAAACTGGTCCCCTCATCTCTGCTCCTGAGCTTTGTGAACAAGGACTCTTGTGAGCCAGGCCGCCTGACCACTCTGAGGCTAGGCTGTAAGCCATGAATGCCTTCACTAGGGTCTAGTGAGTTTTTCTCTGTGTCCCAAATTTATAATGATGGTGAGGATGGAGATAACCTCCTATTTATTTCATAGTTGAACCCACTTAAAGAAGATACACAGTCAGTCAACACCGCATACACTTCCCAGGAAGCAAATGTCAGGTGGTGTAACTACAGGACATAAGGAGACAACTTTAAATAACCACTCTTCTCCCTTCTAAAAACCCAATTACTGACTATTGAAGAGGCCCGACATGGGGCTCGAACCCACAAACTGTGAGATCATGACCTGAGCCGAAGCCAGATGCTTAACCGGCTGAGCCATCCAGGCGCCCTTCCATTCCCTTATTAATGGATGTTTAAGCTTCCAGTTGAGGACTATTATGAACAGTGCTATGAACATTCTTGAATAGTTTTTTGATGAATATATGAGTATATATCTATTGGGTTATCTAGAAGTGGAATTGCTGAGTCATAGGCCATGTACGTTCCATATTAACAGATACTGCCAATTTTTCAAAGCCATTTTCCAAAGACCAAAATCATTTTACACTCCAACCAGCCATGTCTGAAACTTCTGTTTTTTTTACGTCCTCATCAACACTTGGTATCATCTCTTTTACACTTAGCCATTGTGGTATGTTGTGGAATGCTTTTGTTTTTCGTTTTAATTTTCTTGATAAATAACAAAGTTGAACATCTTTTAACATATTTATTGGCCATTTTGATATCTTGTTTTGTGAAATATTCAAGTCTTGAGCCTGTTCTTCTGCTGGATTGTCTGACATTTGTATCGATCTATAAGAATTCTTTGAATATTAGATACTTGTTGTGTACATGTTGCAAATACCATTTCCCACAATGCTCTCAAGTCACATTGAGACTTGAGGCAAAACAACAGAGGGACCCCAAGGTGGCTCAGTCAGTTAAGTGTCTGACTTCAGCTCAAGGTATGAACTCATGATTTGTGGGCTCGAGCCCCACGTCAGGCTCTGTGCTGACAGCTCAGAGCCTGGAGCCTGCTTCTGATTCTGTGTCTCCCTCTCTCTCTGCTCCTCCCTGCTCATGCTCTGCATCTCTCTGTCTCAAAAATAAATAAAACATAAAAAAAATTTTTTTAAAGGAATTAATAGAAATACTGATCCTATCTTTATTTACAATTTTGATATTTTGGTCATCATGGGGGTCTTTTGCATTAATTTCTCTTTTAAAAATAATGCATTAATATCTTGCTGGTCTTGATCACTGAAGTTTTGGCACCTCCTTCAAAATTTGTGTCCAAGCCACGCACTTCACTTGCCTCATCCTAGTCCTGGCTCTTACCGCATTCTGTGTCTTGTATTTTCACGCTCTTTGTAGTGTTAATTGTTGGAAAGGAGTTCCCAATTTTAGTTTTTTTTTTTTGTTTTTTATTTATTTTTGAGAGACAGAGAGAGACAGTGTGAGCAGGGGTGGGTCAGAGAGAGAGGGAGAACCCACGAACCGTGAGATCATGACCTGAGCCGAAGCCAGATGCTTAACCGACTGAGCCACCCAGGTGTCCCAGGAATTCCTAATTTTAATGAGGTCCAATTTTTCAGTTTTATAGTTTTCTTTTCTTTTATAGTTAACATCTTTTATTTTTTAAAATGTCTAATGTCTGGGGCACCTGAGTGGCTCAGTCAGTTAAGCATCTGACTTTGGCTTAGGTCATGATCATGGTTTGTGGGTTCAAGCCCCATATCAGGTTCTGTGCTGACAGTTTGGAGCCTGGAAGTTGCTTTGGATTCTGTGTCTCCCTCTCTCTCTGCCCCTCCCCCACCTACACACTGTTTCTCTCTCAAAAATAAATAAACTTAAAAAAAAAGAAATTATAACTTTTTAATGTTTATTTCTTTATTTTGAGAGAAAAAGAGCAGGGTAAGGGCAGAGAGAAAGAAAGAGAGAGAGAATCCCACGCAGGCTCTGTGCTGTCAGTGCAGAGCCCAAAGTGGGGCTCTAACTCACAAACTGTGAGATCATGACCTGAGCAGAAATTAAGAGTCCAACACTTAACTGCCTGGGCCACCAGGTGCCCCAGTTAACATCTTTTTTTAAAATTATGTTTAAAACATTTTTTCTTACCTAAATTCATGAAGGTGATTTCTTCCAGAACAGTTCTGTCCAACAGAACATTCTGCAATGATGGAACTGTTCTCCAGATGTGCCATCCAGTATGGTACTTACTAGCCACATGTGACTCCTGAGCACTTGAAATGTGGCTAGTATGTCTGATGCACTGATTTTTAAATTGTATTCACTGTTAATGAAATTAATTAATTGTGGCTAGTTGCAAAGTAGTCTGACTATATTGTCCACCTGAAATTGATTTTAAGGTATGGCATGATGTCAGATTTTCTTTTTTTTTTCCCCCTCTCTATAGATATTGAATTGACCTAGCATCGTGTACTGAAAAGACGGTTAATTCCTCACTTTTATATTTAACCAGTTGTTCATATGTGGATCTGATTCTGGAATGCCCATTCTTTTCTATTTTTCTATTAGTATGTCTTTGTGCCAATTCCATACTGTTACAATTATTATACAGGATAGAATAGTAACTTATTTACTGACGTTCCTCAAGAATTTTAGAAAAACTTTTTAAATTCCACCAAAAAAAACCAAACACCCCTGGGATTTTGGGGGGAGATTATATTAAATCTATATATTAATATGGGAATCTTTTTTTGTTGTTTGCTTTGAGAAAGAGAGGGTGCAAATGAGCAAGGGGCAGAGAGAGAGGGAGAGAGAGAATCCCATGCAAGCTCTGCTCTGTCAGCACACAGATCCTAAAGTGGGGCTTGAACTCACCCAATGCAGGGCTTAGACTCATGAACTATGTGATAGTGACCTGAGCCAAAGTTGCATTCAGAACTCCTTTTCAACAATTAACACTATAAAGAGAGTGAAAATACTCAGTTGCTAACCAACTGAGCCATCTAGGAGCCCTTAATATGGGAATCTTTATTAAAATTTCCTATCCATGAATATGGTATAGCCCTCCATTCACTGAAGTCTTATTAAGATTTTTTGGTAATGTTTCATAGCTTTCTGTGTAGAGGTCTGGCAGATCATTCACTGGATTTATTCCTTATTTTAATTTATTATAGTTAGGTATGTGGCATGTTTTAATGTCCAGGGTTTTTTTTTTTAAGTTTTAAAAAAAATTTTAATTCCATTATATTAATATACATATAACATATATACAGTGTTATATTAGTTTCAGGTATACTCTAGTGATTAAATAATTCTGTATATTACACAGTGCCCATTTATAATAAGTGTACTTTTTAACTGCCATTACCTATTTCACCTATTCCCCTCTCTGGTAACCATCAGTTTGTTCTCTATAATTTAAAGAGTCTGTTTATAGATTTCTCTCGCTCTCTCTTTTTTTTCTTTGCTCGTTTATTTTGTGTAGTAAATTCCACATATGAGTGAAGTCATATGTATTTGTCTTCCTCTCACTGACCTCTTTTGCTTAGCATTATATTCCACCTCCATCCATGTTGTTGCAAATGGCAGGATTTTATTTTTTATGGCTGAATTATATTCCATTGTATATATATACACCACATCTTCTTCATCTATCTATTGATGGACATTTGGGCTGCTTACATAATTTGGCTATTGTAAATAATACTGCAATAAACATAGGGATTCATGTATCCCTTTGATTAGTGTTTGTGTATTTCATGAGTAAATACCCAGTAGTGGGATTACAGGATTATAGGGTAGTTTGTTTTTAACTTTTTAAGGAAACTCCATGCTGTTTTCCAGCATGGCTGCTCCAGTTTGTATTCTTACCAAAAGTAGACAAGATTTCTTTTTACTCCACATCCTCTCCAACACATGCTGTTCCTTATGTTTTATTTTTTAATTTTAGCCATTTTGACAGGTATAATGTAATATCTCATTGTAGTTCTTTTTTTCCCCCCTCATTGTAGTTTTGATTTGCATTTCCCTGCTGATGAGTGATGTTGAACATCTTTTTATGTATTTGTTGGCCATCTGTATGTCTACTTTGAAGAAATGTCTGTTCATGTCTTCTACCTATTTTTAAATTGGCTTATTTGTTTTTTGGGTTTTAAGCTTTCTAAGTTTCTATATATTTTGGATACTAACCCTTTATTAGTTATGTCATTGCAAATACTGTAAAACCTTGGTTTGCGAGCATAATTTGTTCTGGAAACATGCTTGTAATCCAAAGCATTCATATATCAAAGTGAATTTCAAGAACTATTGGCTCATTGTGATCATGTGACATTGGCCATCAGGTACTACTCATATTGTAAGACATCTCTTGTTTATCAAGTTAAAATTTATTAGAAATGTTTGCTCGTCTTGCAGAATACTCATAGAACAAGTTACTTGCAATCCAAAGTTTTATTGTATATTTTCCCATCCCATAAGGTTGCCTTTTTCGTTTTCTTGATTATTTTCTTCCCTGTGCAGAAGCTTTTTATTTTGATGTAATCCCAATAGTTTATTTTTGCTTTTGTTTCCCTTGCCTCTTGAGACATAACTAGAAAAATGTTGCCAATGCCAAGAAGCTACTACTTATGCTCTCTTATAGGATTTTTATGGTTTCAGGTCTCACATTTAGCTCCTTAATCCATTTTGAGTTTATTTTTGTGTGTAGTGTAAGAAAGTGGTCAATTTTTATTATTTTGCATGTAGGTGTCCAATTTTTCCAGCACCATTTGTTGAAGAGACTTTTTCCCATTGCATATTCTTGCCTTCTTTGTCAAAGATTAATTGACCATATAATTGTGGGTTTATTTATGGGTTTTCTATTCTGTTCCATTGACCAATGTGCCTATTTTTGTGCCAGTACCATAATTTTTGGTTTTTGATTTTGATTACTACAGCTTTGTAATATAACTTGAAGTCTGGAATTGTGATGCTCCAGTTTTGTCTTTTCTTTTTTTATTTTTTAAAAGTTTATTTGTTGGGGTGTCTGGATGGCTCAGTCAGTTAAGCATCTGACTTTGGCTCAGGTCATGATCTTGTGGTTCTTGGGTTCAAGTCCTGTGTGGGCTCTGGTGCTGCCAGCTCAGAGCCTGAGGCATGCTTCAGATTATGTGTCTCCCTCTCTCTCTCTCTCTCTGCCCCTCCCCCAACCACACTCTGTTTCTCTCAAAAATAAATAAACATCTAAAATTTTAAAGTTTATTTACTTATTTTGAGAGAGAGAGAGAGAGAGAGAGAGAGAGAGAGAGAGAGAGAGAGAGAGAGAGAGAGAGGGAGAGAGAGAATGTGACCATGAGCAGGAAAGGGGCAGAGAGAAAGCGAGAGGGAGAGAATCCCAAGCAGGCTCTGCATTGTCAGCACAGAGCCTGACAACGGGCTTGATCTCACAAACCATGAGATCGTGACCTGAGCCAAAATCAAGAGTAGGATATTTACCTATCTGAGCCACCTAGGCACTCCTGGTTTTGTTGCTTTTTGAAAATTGCTTTGGCTGTTAGGGGACTCTTGTGATTCTATACAAATTTTAAGATTGTTTGTTCTAGTTCTGTAAAAAGTGCTGTTGGTATTTTAACAAGAATTGCATTAAATCTGTAGATTGCTTTGAATAGTACAGACATTTTAACAATACAGTAAAATCTTGGTTTGTGAGGATAACATTTCAAAAACGCTTGTAATTCAAAGTACTCATATATCAAAGTGAATTTCAAGAACCAATTGTCATGTGACTTTCAACATCATATGTTACTCATATTGCAAGACATTGCTCATTTATCAAGTAAAAATTTATTAGAAATGTTTGCTCATCTTGCAGAACACTCACAGAACAAGTTACTTGCAATCCAAGGTCTTGCCATATTTGTTTTTTCAATCCATGAGCATGGAATATTTTCAATTCAAGTCATCTTCAATTTCTTTCATCAGTGTTTTACAGTTTTCAGATGACAAGTCTTTCACCTCCTGGGTTAAGTTTATTACTAGGTATTTTATTCTTTTTGATGCATTGTCAATGGGATTGTTTTCTTCTCTTTCAGTTACTTTATTATTAGTGTATAGAAATGCAACAGATTTCTATACATTGATTTTGTAGCCTACAACTTTACCAAATTCATTTATCAGTTCTAGTAGTTTTTTTGGTCTAGTCTTTAGGGTTTTCCATATATAATATCATGTCATCTGCAATTAATGAAAGTTTTATTTCTTCCTTACCAGTTTGGATGCCTCTTTCTTGTATGATTGCTATAGCTAGGACTTCGAGTACTATATTAAATAAAAGTGGTGAGTGGACATCCTTGTCTTATTCCTGATCCTAGGGGGGAAAGTCTCAGTTTTTCACCATTGAGAATGATGTTGGCTGTGGGTTTTTCATATATGGGCCTTATTATGTTGAGGTATGTTCCCTCTACACCTGCTTTGTTGAGGGTTTTACTATGAATGGATGTTGTGCTTCATCAGATGCTTTTTCTGCATCTATTAAATGGTCATATGGTTTTTAGGCTGTATGTGATGTATCACGTTGATTGATTTGCAAATATCGAATTGTGCTTGCATCCCAGGAATAAATCCCACTTGATTATGGTGAATGATTTTTTAAATGTATTGTTGGATTTGGTTTGCTAATATTTTGTTGAGGATTTTTACATTTGTGTTCATCAGAGATATTGGTCTGTAGTTCACTTTTTCTGTAGTGTCTTTATCTGGTTTTGGGGTGATGGTAATGCTGGCCTCATAGAATGAATTTGGAAGATTTTTTTCCTCTTCTATTTTTTGGAATAGTTTGAGAAAAATAGGTATTACCTCTATTTGAATGTTTGGTAAAATTCACCTGTGAAGCCATCTGGTCTTGGACTTTTGTTGTTGGGAGTTTTTATTTATATGTTTGTTTGTTTGTTTTTCTTTTATAGTTTATTGTCAAGTTGGTTTCCCAGTGCTCATCCCAATAAGTGCCCTCCTCCGTGCTCATCACCCATTTTCCCTTCTCCCCTAACCCCATCAGTTTGTTCTCAGTATATGAGTCTCTTATGGTTTGCCTCCCTTCCTCTCCTTAACTATTTTTCCCCTTCTGCTCCCCTAGGACCCTCTGTTAAGTTTCTCCTCTTCCACATATAAGTGAAAACATATGGTATCTGTCCTTCTCTGCCTGATTTCTTTCACTTAGCATAATACCGTCAAGTTTGATCCATGTTGCTACAAATGGCCAGATTTCATTTTTCTAACTGCCATGTAGTATTCCATTGTATATATAAACCACATCTTCTTGATCCACTCATCACTTGATGGACATTTAGGCTCTTTCCATGATTTGACTATTGTTCAAAATGCTGCTATGAACATTGGGGTACATGTGCCTCTATGCGTCAGCACTCCTGTATCCCTTGGGTAAATCCTTAGCAGTGTTATTGCTGGGTTATAGGGGAGTTCAATTGTTAATTTTTTGAGGAAACTCCACACTGTTTTTCAGAGAGGCTGCACCAGTTTACATTCCCACCAACAGTGTAGGAAGGTGCTCATTTCTCCACATCCTTGCCAGCATCTATAGTCTTGGGAGTTTTTTGATTACTGATTCAATTTCATAGCTGGTAACCAGTCTGTTCAAATTTTCTATTCTTCCTGATTCAGTTTTGGGAGGTTATGTGTTTGTAGGAATTTATCTATTTCTTATAGCTTGTCTAATTTGTTGGGATATGACTTTTCATAATATTCTCTTATAATCCTTTGTATTTCTGTAGTGTCAGTTATTTTTCCTCTTTCATTTCTGATTTCATTTGAGTCCTCTCTCTTCTTTTTTTTGTTTTTTTTAATTTTTAAAATTATTTTTAATTTTTTATTTTTTAAAATATTTTATTGTCAAATTGATTTCCATACAACACCCAGTGCTCTTCCCCAAAGTGCCCTCCTCCATCACCTCTTTTTCCCCCTCCCCCTTTCCCTTCAACCCTCAGTTCATCTCTTCTTTTTATTGATTTTAATTTTTTCGTTAAGTCTGGCTAAGAGTGTATCAAGTTTGTTGATCTTTCCAAAGAACCAGCTCCTGGTTTCATTGATCTGTACTGTTGTTATTGTTTGTTTGTTTGTTTGTTTGTTTGATTTTGTTTCCATTTCGTTTATTGCTAATGTAATCTTCTTGTTTTTTTTTTAACATTTATTCATTTTTGAGAGAGACAGAGTGGGAATGGGAGAGGGAAGAGAGAGGGAGACACAGTCTGAAGTAGGCTCTAGGCTCTGAGCTGTAAGCACAGAACCTGACGCGGGGCTCAAACTTACAGACCACGAGATCATGATCTGAGCTGAAGTCAGATGCTTAACAGACTGAACCACCCAGGCACCCCCTATTGTTGCTGTAATCTTTATTATTTTCTTTCTTCTACTGGTTTGGGGTTTTGTTTGTTCTTTTTCTAGCTCCTTTAGATGTAAGGTTAGGTTGTTTGAGATTTTTCTTGTTTCTTGAGGTAAGCCTGTATTGCTATAAACTTCTCTCTTTCCCAGCTTTTGCTGCATCCCAAAGATTTCGGACCACCGTATTTTCATTTTCATTTGTCTCCGTATATTTTTTTATATCCTCTTTGATTTCTTGGTTGATCCAATCATTATTTAGTAGCATGTTATTTAGCCTCCATGTATTTGTGCTCTTGTGTTTGGTATTAACTGCTTTATGTATTTGTGTGCTTTCATGTTAGGTGCATAAATATGTACAACTGTCATCTTCTTGATGGATTGTCCCTTTTATTATTAAGTAGTGTCCTTCTTTGTCTCTTGTTACAGTCTTGGTTTTAAAATCTGTCTTGTTTAACATAAGTATTGCTGCCTTGACATTCTTTGACATCCATTTGCATTATGAATGTTTCTCTATCCCCTCACTTTCTTTTTTTTTTTTAATGTTTATTTATTTTGAAAGAGAGAGATTGTCCAAGTAAGGCAAGGGCAGAGAGTGAGGGAGAGAGGGAGAATTCTAAACAGACTCCACACCGTCCGCACAGAGCCAGACATGGGGCTCAATCTCACAAACCACAAGATCATGACCTAAGCCAAAAAAGAGTTGGATGCTTAACTGAGCCACCTAGGCATCCCTCCCCTCACTCTCAATCTGCATGTGTCTTTAGGTCTGAAATGAGTCTCTTGTAGGCAGCATAATCTATATGGGTTTTTGTTTTTTATCCATTCCATCACCTTATGTCTTTTGATGGGAGCGTTTTGTCCATTTATATCCAAAGTAATTACAGTAGATATGTATTTATTGCCATTTGTAAGTTTTTATCTTAATTCCAGCTATTTAACATACAGTGTTTCTTTATTACCATTTTGGTACTTGTTTTGTGGTTGTTTTTGTAGTTCTCTGATCCTTTCTCCTGCTCTCTTTCATGGCTGGCTGGTTTTTTTCAGTGATATACTTAGATTTCTTTCTCTTTATTTTTTGCATATTTATTACTCATTTTTGACTTGTGATTACCATTAGGTTTGTATATAACATTTTCTGCACATAGCAGTGTATATTTAAGTTGATGGTCACTTAAGCAAGTTAGGCAGCTAGTTCTTGCAGGTGGCTGTGTGTTTATGCTGAGGGTCACTGGAGGGAGATGCCACTTGCCAGCTCCTTTTTTTCTGGAGAAATCCCTCAGTGATCCTTGCGCCTCAGGACACACTCCGAAATGAGTGAACAACTCTCCCTCCTGTATGCCCCAAGGGTTTTTGCAAACTTGCTCCTTCTACACTGTATTCTCTGGGCTGTTTGTCATGAGTATCTTTAAGGATGGGGACTCACCTTCCTATTGTCCTTCAGGCTTTCCCAGAATTGAGCCTGCTGAATTTTTAAAATTCAAGGCTTCATGACCCACTGATTATAAGAACTTAAGAAATTCAGGCACTCACTTTTAAAGCAGATGTTATGGGGATTCATCTTTGCCGTACATGCTCCCTGGTGTGATAATGTATTTCTCTCTCTTTTCAATGCCCAAGCTCCACTTACCCCACCCCTACTTCAGCAGCAGTGGAGGCCCATTTCATTTCCCACCAGGTTTCTGTCCATCCTACCTTCTCAGTGCGGCCTCTTCTCTACCTTATTTGTGGAGTTTGTTCTGCCAGTCTTGAGGTTGTTTTCTGGGTTACTTATGCTGATTGATATAAGGGTTACCTATTTGTATCCATGGACCAAGGTGAGCTTAGGATCTTCTTACTCCACCATCTCCCCAGCCTCCTGTAGTAAGTTTTAAAATCTGGAAGTGTGAGTCCTTCATCTTTCTTCTTCTTTTTTAAGATTGTTTTGCTATTTGAGTCCCTTGATATTCCACATGGATTTTAAGATGATTTTTTTTCTATTTCTGCCATAAACTTTATTAAGTTTTGGGTAGGGATTGGGTTGAATCTGTAGATCTCTTTGGGTAGTGTTGACATCTTAACAATATTAAGTCTTCAATCCATGAGCATGGGATATGTTTCCATTTATTTATGTCTTCTTTAATTTTTTTCAGCAATGTTTTGTAGTTTTCATTTTATAACTTTTTCTCTTCCTTGCTTAATTCCTAAGTATTTTATTCTTTTTGATGCTATTGTAAATGAAATTCTTTTTAAATTTCCTTTTCAGATCGTTTATTGTTAGTGTTAAAAAATGCAACTGATTTTTGTGTGTTGATTTTGTATCCACAGTTTTGTGTGGAATCTTTAGAGTATTATACATATAATATAACATCATCTACAAATAGAGATCATTTTACTTCTTCCTTTCCAGTTTGGATGCTTTGCCTCTTATTTCTTTTTCTTGCCTAATTACTCTGGCTAAAGCTTCCAGTAATATTTTAAATGAAATGGCAAGAATGGTTATCCTTGCCTTGTTTCTGACTTTGCAGGAATAGCTTTCAGTGTTTCACCATTGAGTATGTTTGCTATGAATTTTTCATATATGGCTTTTATTATAGCCACATATGAAATTATATTGAAATGTATGAAATTATATATGCAGATGTACTGTATATGAAGTTGTATTTTAGACTCCTTCTAATCTTAGTTATTTTAGTGTTTTAGCATAAAATCATATTGAATTTTACCACATGATTTTTCTTTATCATTTGAGATAATCATTTGGCTTTTCACCTTTCATTCTGTTAATATGGTATATAACATTGATTGGGTTTTGTATATTGAACCATCCTTGCATTCCAGGAATAAATCCCATTTAGGGCATATAATATATTTTTTTCTTTCTTTTTTTTTTAATAATAGTTTATTGTCAAATTGGTTTCCATATAACACCCAGTGCTTCTCCCCACGAGTGCCCCCCACCATGACCATCACCCCCTCCCTCCCTCCCCCTCCCCTTTCAGTCCATGGTTCGTCTTCAGTATTCAGTACTCTCCCTTGATCTGTGTCCCTCACTCTTCCCCGCTCTCCTTCCCCCTTCCTCTCCCCATGGTCCCCTGCCAGGTCTCTCCTGTTAGACCTATGAATGCAAACATATGGTATCTATCCTTCTCTGCCTGACTTATTTCGCCTAGCATGACACCCTTAAGGTCCATCCACTTTCCTACAAATGGCCATATGTCATTCTTTCTCATTGCCATATAGTACTCCATTGTATATATACCACATCTTCTTGATCCATTCATCAGGTGATGGACATTTAGGCTCTTTCTATGATTTGGCTATTGTAGAAAATGCCGCTATGAACATTGGGGTACATGTGCTCCTATGCCTTAGCACTTCTTTATCCCTTGGGTAAATCCCTAGCAGTGCTATTGCTGGGTCATAGGGGAGTTCTATCGATAGTTTTTTGAGGAGTCTCCACACTGTTTTCCAGAGCGGCCGCACCAGTTTACATTGCCACCAACAGTGTAGAAGGGTAGGGCATATAATATTTAATAGCCTGCTGAATTTGATTTTCTAGTGCCATGTTGAGGGTTTTTACATTAATGTTTATAAGGGATATTGGTCTGTAGTTTTCTTGTAGTGTCTTTGTCTGGCTTTGATATCATGGTAATGCTGGCCTCATAGAACAAGTTAGGAAGTATTCTTTTCTCTTCAGTTTTTGGAAAAGTTTGAGAAGGATTGGTAATCTTTTTTTTGGGAGAGAGAGAGACAGAAGGCACAAATAAGCGAGGGACAGAGAGAGAGGAACAGAAAGAGAAGTGGGGCTCATCTGAAGTAGGGCTTGAGCTCACCCAATGCAGGACTTGAACTCATGAACCATGAGATCATGATCTGAGCTGAAGTAAGGTGCTTAACTGACTGAGGCACCCAGGTGCCCCAAAAAGGATTGGTAGTCTTAAATGTTTGTAGACTTCACCAGTGAAGCCATCAGATCCAGAGGGGTTTTTTTGCTGGAAGATCTCTTTTTGTTTGTTTATTACTAACTTAATCTCCTTACTAGTTATAGCTCTATTCAGACTTAGTATTTCTTTGTGATTTAGTCTTGGTAGGTTTTGTGTTTGTAGGAACTTGTCCATTTCATCTAGGTTATCAAATTTGTTGTCATACAGTTGTTCACAGTACCCTCTTAACTCTTCTTTATTTCTGTAGAATTGGTAGTAATGTCCCTACTTTCATTTCTTGTTTTAGTAACTTAAAATCTTCTCTTTTTTTCTTATTTTTTCCTAGCTAAGGGTTTGTTAATGTGGTTGATCTTTTTGAAGAACTAACTTTTGGTTTCATTGTCTCTACTGTTTTTCTATTTTATTTATCTCTGCTCTAATCTTTATTTTTTACTTCTGTTTAATTTGTGGTTAGTTTGTTGTTTTTTTCTAGTTCCTTAAGTTGTAAGCTTAAGTTGTATTTGAGTTCCTTTTCATTTTTAATATAACCATTTATAGCTATAAATTTCCCATTATCACTGCTTTCATTGTGTCCCAGACATTTTGTATGTTGTATTTTTGTTTTCATTTATTTCTAAGTATAATCTAATTTCCCTTGTGGTTTCTTCTTTGATCTATTGCTTATTTAAAAGTGTTGTTTAATCCCCACAGATTTGTAATTTTCTAGTTTTACTTCTGTTATGGATGTCTAACTTCATCTCGTTGTGTTCAGAAAAGATACTTCTATGATATCTACCTTCTTAAATTTCTTGAGGATTAATTTGTGGCCTACCATATGGTCTATCTTGATAAGCGTCCCATGTGCACTTCAGAAGAATGTCTGTGCTCTTGTTGGATAGAGTGTTCTGTATATTCTATTAGATCTAGTTGATTTTTTTGTCCTGCTTAAAATCCTATTTTCTTTATCTTCTGTCTTTTTTTTTTTTTTTTATCATTTATGGAGTGTGGGAAATTGAAGCCTCCAACTTTTATTTTTATGTCTATTTCCTCCTTCAGTCTGTCAGCTTTTGTTTCATAATTTTGATGATATGTCTTTCATTTGGTAAGTAAACACTTATAATTGTTATATCTTCTTGCTGTTTTGAAACTTTTATTACTATATAATGTCCATCTTGTATCTTATGATTTTTGAAAATTTAAAGTCTATTTTGTGTGATGTCAGTATGGCCACTCCTACTCTCTTAGTTACTATTTGTATGGAATATATTTTCATATCTTTCCATTTTAATCTGTGTGTTTCTTCCAATTTAAAGGGAGACTCTTGTAGACAGCATATCGTTGAATCATGTGTTTTTATCCGTTCTGCCAATTTCTATATTTTGATTGAAGAGTTTAATCCATTTATATTTAAAGTAATTACTGATAAGGGGGGACTTAATTCTGTCATTTTGCTATTTATTTTCTATATGTCTTATAACTTTTTTGTCCCTTGCCTGCTGTATCACTGTCTCCTTTAATATTTGATTAATGTTTTATAATGAAGTGTTTACATTTCTTTCTCATTCATTTTGGGTATATTATATAGCTGTTTTCTTCATCGTTACCATGGAGATTACATTTCACATCCTAAAGTTATAACACTCGAAATTGAACTTGTACCAGCCAAATTTCAATAACATGCAAAACCTCTGCTCCTTTATATTTCTATCCCCACCCCTTTCAGTTGTTGATGTCACAAAATTATGTCTTTAAACATTGTATGCCCAAAAACATTAACTAGTAATTCTTTTAAATTCGTTAGTCTCTCCCTTTTTTTTTTTTTTAATTTATTTATTTATTTTGGGAGAGAGAAAGAATCCGAAGCAGGCTCTGTGCTCTGTGTGGGACTCAATCTCACAACTGTGAAATCATGACCTGAGCTGAAATCAAGAGTCAGACACTTAAGTGATTGAGCTACCAGGCCTCTCACTAGTCTCTTAAATTATGTAGAAAACAAAATGTAGAATTATAATCCAAAGTTATAATAATACCAGCTTTGAGAGTAATAATTAATCTTAGGGGCACCTGGGTGGCTCAGTCAGTTAAGTGTCTGACTTCAGCTCAGGTCATGATCTCACAGTCCATGGGTTCAAGCCCCACATCAGACTCTGTGGAGACAGTTCAGAGACTGGAACCTGCTTCAGATTCTGTGTCTCCCTCTCTCTCTGTCCCTCCCCCACTCACTCTCTGTCTCTGTCTCTCAAAATAAAGACAACAAATTACTTGAAATAATTATTAAGCATCTCTTAAATCATCCAGAAGACAAAATTAAAGTTACAAGCTATTGTTACAATAGTTCTAGCTTTTATAACACCCATGCACTTACCCTTATTGAACTTCATACATCTTCAAGATACAGATTAGTGTCTTTTTTTTTTTTTTTTCCCCCATCTTCCAGGACTCCCTTAAGCATTTCTTGCAGGGTAAGATCTAGTAGTAACAAACTTCCTCAGTTTTTATCTATCTAGGAATGGCTTTATTTCTACCTCACTTTTGAAATACAGTTTCACTAAATATAGGATTCTCAGTTGACAGCTTTTTTCTTTTAGTACTTTGAATATACCTTCCCACTGCCTTCTGGTCTTTAAAGTTTGTATGCTAAAGTATGCTAATAATCTTATTGAAAATCCTTTGTATGTGATGAGTAGCTTCTCTCTTGCTAATTTCAAGATTCCACCTTTGTATTTGTCTTTTGAAAGTTTGATTATAATGTGTTCTTGTGTGGGCTTCTGAATTCATCTTCATTGATTGCATTTGTTGGACTTCTCATTTATGTTCATGCCTTTATCAAATTTGAGGAGTATCTAGTCATATTTTTTCAACTATTCCCCCTGCCCAATTCCTTTCCAACCCAATCCCCTTCTCTTTCTCCTCCTCCTCCTCTTAAAATGCATATGTTCGTTGACATAGTGGTGTCCCATTGGTCCCTTAAGTTCTGTTCACTTTTCTTCCATCTCTTTTTTTTCTGTTCCTCAGATATAATAATTTCCATGTCTTATATTCAAGTTTACTGATTCCTTCTGTTTGCTCAAGTCTGACTTTGAATTCCTTTAGTGAATTTTTCTTTACCATTGTACCTTTCAGCTCCAGAATTTCTTTTTTTTTTTAATGTTTACTTATTATTTATTTTTGAGAGAGAAAACATGAGTAGGGCAGGGACAGAGAGGGAGGGAGAGAGAGTATCCCAAGTGGACTCTTAGCAGAGCCTGATGTGGGGCTCAAATCCACAAACTGTGAGATTATGACCTGAGCCAAAATCAAGAATTGGATGCTTCACCAACTGAACCACGCAGGTGCCCCAACCTCCAGAATTTCTTTTTTTATTTCTTCTTAGGTTTTCCAACTCTTTGTGGACATTTCCATATTTGTTCATACATTGTTTTCCTGACTTTCCCCACAACTTCCTTTAGTTCTTCAAGCATTTTAAATATTGTTATTTTAAAGTTGGCTACTATATCTGACATCAGGCCTTTTAAGGACAGCTTCCATTGATGTGTTTTTGGTTTTGAGCGTTTTTTTCCCCTTTGTTTTCTTTTAATGTTTTTTAATATTTATTTATATTTGAGAGAGAGGGAGAGGGAGAGACAGAGCATGACCAGGGAAAGATCACAGAGAGAGGGAGACACAGAATCCAAAGCAGGCTATAGGCCTTTTCATGCTCTTTGCAGTAATTTTTCCTTTTCTTCCTTCTCATGCTCTTTGCAGTAATTTTTTTGTCTTCCCACTCCTGGCAGGGAAATTGCTGAAAGCTCTTTTCACCTTCTCAGTGCTGTTCTTGTTTTTGGAATCAGCAATTATCTTCATGGTAATGTTTCTCCAAACACCAGCTCACCTTTTTTAACTTCTCTTTTCTTCCAGATCTTGGACCAGCAGATTCTCATTGCTTTGTTAATTCTTCTATGGAGGTTTGGTTTCAGCATCCTCTGGGGGTGGGAGGAATCTACCACAGACTTTTAGACCAAAATGAGAGATGCCACAAATAGAATGTGATATGCGGAGCTACTCACTGAGCTTTATAAATTTGCCACTCACCTACTCTCCCCAGAAAATGGGAAGTTGGAAATAATATCCCCTTGCTCATTACCTTCATTCATCCTCACCGAGGCAAAACAACATCACCCATTTCATCATTTTTCCATTGTGAGCTATAGCAGCATCTGGGACTTATAGCTTGATAATACTGCGGAGCACTCCTCCTATTTGCTTTTATATGTTGATAGTGGAATCTGCTCACTACAGCTTAATTCAGGAACTTTTTACTAAATTGTCATTTAACAGGGGAAATCAGGTAAGTGAAGGTGGAAACAGCAAGAAGAGAGGAGAATGTGTGCTATTTAGTGATTTTAACTTAAGCATCTGAAGTTTTTCAAATGTCAGGATAGCTAGAAGCCTATGGCTCTTATACACAGAAGTGCACACGCAGGCAGCCATACAGACGTTCATATACACACTCAAGTACATACATAGTACACACTCAAATGTATATAGAAATAGACTAGTAGTTCTTGTGGAACAGGTACTGTGAAAACAGGAAACTTAACCTTAGACTAGACTAGATAATATCTTGTAATCCAGTAGATACTGTGTGACTCAGGTGACCCTCTTGAGAAAAGATAGAATCAAGAAGCAATAACTAATTTTGGTTGGTGCCTATAATGTGCCAAGTATGGTACTAAGACACGTTATATGTATCACATTCAAGCCTCATAATGATCCTACAGAATATGTACTGTACAATTTTTAAAGCCAGTCTTTTTTCTTTTCTTTTCTTTTAATTTATTTATTTAGAGAGAATGTGAGCAGGCAAGGAGCAGAGGGAGAGAGAGAGAATCTTAAGCAGGCTCCACATCCATTGCAGAGCCTGACAGAGGGCTCAATCTCAGGACCATGAGATCATGACTGGAGCTAAAATCACTAGTCAGACGCTTAACCAACTGAAATCACCCAGGCGCCCTCCACTCCGTTTTTAACGTAGGGCTCTAAAAGACCCTACCAAAGGTTAAATAGCTAGTGCATTTGCAGAGCCAGGAGTCTAATAAGCTTTGGAGCCAGGCAAATCTAATTCTGCCTCACTCTGAAGTCTTTTCTCTCAAAGTATGAAAAAGAGGCAGAAGTTCTTATTTAATCAATTAGACTACGCAAGAGTTTCTAAACAGAAGTATAATTAATGAATTTGTTTATTATTTCTCGCTCACAGTGGCCACTAACTAGCATTAATCTCAGTAAGAGTCTGTTGAGCATTACCAAATGCTCAGTAAGTAGGGTTTGATGGGCAAAGGTAAGTTTATGCATGGGTGGTGAGAGGAACAGAGCACAAAAATGTTAACATTAACAAACTTTTTATGAACACCTAAACACTGAGCTTGTATATTCATAATACAAAACAAGAAGTGCAGGGACGCCTGGGTGGCTCAATCTGTTGGGTGTCAGATTCTTGATTTCAGCTCAGGCCCGCATGGGGCTCCACCCTGTCAGTGCACTGTCAGAGCAGTATCAGTGCTTGGGATTCTCTCCTCTCTCTGTACTCTGCCCTATTTGGGCATGGGCATTCTCTCTCTCTCTCTCTCTCTCTCTCTCTCTCTCTCTCTCTCTCTCTCTCTCTTTCTCAAAATAAATAAACTTAACAAAAAAAAAAAATATACTTTTTTTTTTTTTTTTTTTTTTACCAACTGCCATCCACGCTGTCTTGTCTGTCTTGTCTGTCTTGTTCATCTTGTCCATCTTCTTTCTTAGAGATATTTTCGCCGACACCAACCCCCTACTCGGGACCTTTCGACTGTGGTGCGTGGGCTGGTCCCCCGCATACAGAGGTGGCGCCGCGCCTTCGGCTCGCATCTGTTTCTGGTAGCTAATGCCAAACACCTTCCTGAAGTTCTGTACCGATCTCTCCTTTCAACGGTGCTGTCTAGGAACGTCTGCTGGTCCCCTTGGTTCAGTGGGTTTTTTAAATTTTACTTGGGACCTTGAGTGGTTCAGTCAGTTGAGCATCTGACTTCAGCTCAGGTCATGATCTCACGGTTCACGAGTTCGAGCCCCACATCGGGCTCTGGACTGACAGCTCAGCCTGGAGCCTGCTTCAGATTCTGTGTCTCCCTCTCTCCTTGCCCCTCCCTTGCTTGTGCTCTGTCTCTCTCTGTCTCAAAAATAAATTTAAAAAAAACATTAAAAAATTAATAAAAGAAATAAAATGTTAAAAAAAAAAAAGAAATATAAAACATGGTCCCCACCCTTCAAAGCTTACAGTCTAGTTACTTTAGAGGTCATTTATGTAGCATCGACATGTTCAGTCTAGATACCTATTAAAGGTACAGCTAATACAAAGACAAGTAAGCCTGAACCTTCAGTCTAAAGGCGAGTCAGGTGACAAATAAGCACTTTCAAATAAGATATTGAGTTACAAGTAAATGCGGTCTCATAAGAGCATGGAGAAGGGGGCATTTAGCTCAATATGGGCCATCAAGGAAGCAGGAAGAAATGAGTCCTCAACTAACATGGGGGAGGCAGAATGAATGCATCTGAAACACTTAGCAAGGAACACGGACAGTATATGTGTTCTGAATAGAATGATACTGATTATATGGCACCAGAGAAAACCAAAGAATATTCCATAACTGAGCTGTTTCCTGAATAACTTCAGGATGGGAGCATCAGACTACTAGCCTTTCCTTCTCTTCCCTTTGCTTTTGCAACTCCTAAAGCCCATTCTGTGTTGTGGGGAGTTTTTCTCTCCTCCTTTCCCCCTCCCTTCCTCTCTTCATTTTATCATTTTCTTTGGTTTTTGGTGGGGTTTTTTTACCCAAAAAATATGAAAGTCATAAGAGCTGAAGAAACCGGGGAAGTCTTTAAACAGAACACGATACTTAAATGACTTATGCTAATTAAATGTAAAAAGGGAGGGCATTGAAAGGGAAACAAATGCCAACTGTTGGGTCAGTTGGACCCCTACCCTGAGTCCTTATACCATGCTTTGGGAACACTGAGATAAATCTGTCCAGTGGGTTTAAATGAACAGGACATGTTTGTGGGTAGTAAATGGGAAGCGTGTGTGCATCAGTGGGAAATAAAGTCCAATAAGCAAAATGGGATGCATTGTAAAGGGCCTGGAAAACAAGCAGAGGAGTTTAGACTTGAGATGGTTAATACCACAAGTCCCTTTAGACTTTTGAGGGGGTGGGCAGGGAGTAGAAGGTGGGAAAGATTTGAGAGAAGGAAGAGTGATATCATACAGACTAACAAGAGGCTGTGTGTAAGTCTAATTCTTGTGATAAGGGTCCCTAGGTTATGGCAGAAGGAATAGAAAGAAGTAGGGGACATTTTAAAGAAAGAACGGACAGGGTTTGTGGACAAACAAGGCTTACCTTTAGGATATCAGTGTTTACCTTAGAAATGCCCAATTAGAGCTTATGAAACCTAAAAGAAGTGGGGTTGGGAATGGTGGCTATAGAGAGGGAGGGAAATGAACAACAGACTGCACACTGAGAATAAGTCTATAACTGCTGTGATCTGCAGCTTATAAACAGCCCAGGCCTTAGGAATCTTTCTGTGAGGGCCTGTGAAATACCTTTTTATAAACTGGTAAGGACTCTGAGAATCACTGTTTAGAGGGAAGTTTTTATCAGATTGAGCAACTCTGAAACTAGAGACAAAGCAAGGGGCATTTTAGAAGGCTTAGAATGAAGAGAAACTTGTAAAATAAAAAAATGCTTTAAGGACCTACATCCTGAGATCCAGACTTGTAAATCTAAAGTGGGGCCCAGGAATTCTTAACAAGGTGATACTAATGCAAAAGATGCTCAGGAGAAACCTGTGAGAAACATTTAGGGAAAGACAAGCTGGTGTTTGCTTGTATGCCTTCTCAAGATCCATGTGACTTCACCACATCCTGCTTCAGGACTGCCAGACTCTTTCTAATCAAGGCTATTCTGTTCCACGAGCCATGAAGTTGAAGGAGGTACCCATGTTCCAGGACACTGGCTTAGACAGGCCTATTGAGTGGCTCTAAAGGCTTATAGACGTCAAAGCGTTTTTAAGAATGATCATCATAACATAATAATGGATCAGAAACATGTGTACATTTTCTTCAATGACCCTGTAGAGACTGTAGTAAAAAAGGAAGAGACTTTCCAGATTCAGGGACTTAGCAGAATGGACTTGGGAAAAACAAGCAAGACAACCAAAGAGGACTCCTGGGATTGTCCCACTAGGACTTCTGAGATGACGCTAATGAAATGATATAAAAGGGTGGTAGAGTGTTCTCTGTGGCTCCCACGCTGGCCTAATCCCAGTTGAAATTGCACAACCAAGATGGGCTGACAATCTTTGAAACACAGTTTTCTCAAATGAACCTCAGAGGAAATTTTAAAAAAATAAAAGTTTCATTGGAATTTAGGTGACAATTGTGTTAAATTTGTATATTAATCTGGGGGCAATTTTTTTTACCATAATAATTCTTACTATCAAGGAAAATAGCTTCTCTTTCCACTTATTCAAGTGTTTTTCTGTGTCTCTCAGTGGAGATAATAGCTTTTTTCATATACATCCTTGTAATTGCTTAAATGTATTCCTATTTTTATTTTTATAATTCTTTCTGCTGTGAATGAGATACTTTTGTTTTACTATTATCATTTTTAAGTTATTGTTGGTATATACAAACACCATTGATTTTTTAATATTTAGTAACTACAACAATAGATCTACAACTATTTTGGAACTTGTGTCTCATAGGTCAACTAACAATATTAGCAAAAACACCTTACCTGTGTATTATGTACATAATTTATATTAATTAGTTATTGCATTTTCTTGACCACTGTGAAAATAAATTGGTTTCATCAAGAAGTGCTTTAAAAAAACATCATCATAAATTATCTGCAAGACAGTTTCATCCAAGAAAGCCAAAAAATTTAATTTTGGACAAGTGATAGTTTTGCAATAAAGGAACAATGTCTTCACTAGGCCTTTACTTTATCAAGTTTGAATACCTGTGCAAAAGCTGATGGTACTAGTCAGACGAGCGCCTTTGATAATAAAAACTACCAATTAGTGAGATTATACTATGTACCAGCCATTAGGATAAACATTTTATATTAATTATTTCTCTTTTTTTTAAGTTTATTTATTTATTTTGAGAGAGAGAGAGAAAGCATGAGAATGAGCTGGGAGGGGCAGAGAGAGACACAGAAGAGAGAGAGAACCTCAAGCAGGTTCACACTGTCAGCATGGAGGCTGAAGTGGGGCTCAAACCCACAAATCATGATCATGACCTGAGCCAAAATCAGGAATCAGATTCTTAACCAACTGGGCTACCGAGGTGCTCCTATATTAGTTATTTCAATTAATGCTCACAACAACTCTAATAAATCAGTATTATTATTCTCATTTTACAAATGAGAAAACTGGAGTTCAAGGAGACTGTCCATGGTTAGATAGCTGGCTAACAACAAAAACAGGATTTAAACCCAAATTGTCTAATTCCAAAATCATGCTTTTGACACTAGATTATTTCCCCCAAGAGACAGAATACTATAAATTCATCTCAACTACACTGCTGATAAGAGTTTAATATAGTATATACTTGACTCTCACAGATGGTTAAGAACACAGCATATTTCTGTTTAGGGCCTTAGTTTTGTTAAATCAAATTGAATGAACACAACCAACCAAGATGGAACTAAATTTACCTTCCGACCTGAAATAACTAAAATAATGGAAGAAGTTATATGAAACAGTGGTTCCAATGGACACAGGTTATGAAAGTCAGTGATCCTTGAAAGATGGAAAATAAGTGAAGCTTACAATGGTCTTAGTTTAATGACTGGAGAGTTTCCAGCCCATGGAACAGTGAGGGGGAATCCAAGCAAACTAGCAATCTCCTTGTGTTGAGGAGACAATTCTGCAACTCTTTAGAGGCTACAGCATATAGAGTTTACAGAGCAGAGAATCAGAGAGAAAATTGGGAAGGAACTCCAGAAAACTTCAGAAGATCCTCCTAGATTATACCGCAGCATATGAAGAAACTACCTGCAGCTGGGGAAAGAACCACTGAAAAGGATTAGCAGGGAAAAAACCACCAATGATCACACAGGGTTGGCACTAGTACCTATTCCCACAATTCAAAGTGGAAGACTCTTATAATTTAGAAAACATCAGGAAGAGTATTCAGAAGGGTTTTGCCTTAACAGAGGAGAAAAAACTAGTCCTAGACTAAAGCCTGCTTTTTCTAAGAAAACTTAGAATCAAGACCTGAAAGAATAAAGCTGTTTCCAGGTAACTTCACTACATCTTAGAACAAAACTCAAGAATATTACAAGAATATAAAAATATACATCACTCAACAAGGTGATAGTTGGTTCACAATGTTTGGTCATCCAAAAAAAAAAATTACCACACATTTAAAGAAGCAGAGAATATGACTTTTTTTTTTTAAAGAAAATACTTCAATCAAATATATAATTAAATTGTGTCCAAATTATATAAAGAATACTTACAACTCAATAATAAGATGAAGAACACAATTTTTAAAAAGGTTAAAATGCATACATAGACATTTCACTAAAAAAGATACATGAAGATGTAAATATGCATTTAAGAAAATGTTCATTACTAGTCCTTAGATAAATACAAATTAAAACTCCAATAGAAAATGATTTTGCTCCTATTTTAATAACTATAATCAAAAGACTAAAAATAATAATTGTTGATGAAAATGTGAAGAATCTTGCTCTTGCATTGCTGGTGAGAGTTTAAAAGGCAAAGCTACTTTTTTTAAAAAAGAGTTTTTGTTCCATAAAACACCCAGTGCTCATCCCCACAATTGCCCTCCTCCATGTCCATCATCCCCCTTCCCCTTTCCCTTCAGCCCTCAGTTTGTTTTCCTTATTCAAGAGTCTCTCATGATTTGCCTCCCTCTCTCTCTCTATTTCCCCCCTTTCCCCTCCCCCATGGTCCTCTATTTTCTCCTGTTAGACCTAAGAGTGAAAACATATAGTATCTGTCCTTCTTTGCCTGACTTATTTTGCTTAGCATGACACCTTCGAGGTCCATGCACTTTGCTACAAATGGCCATATTTCATTCTTTCTCATTGCCATGTAGTATTCTATTGAATATATAAACCACATCTTCTTGATCCATTCATCACTTGATGGACATTTAGGCTCTTTCCATGATTTGGCTATTGTTGAAAGTGCTACTATGAACATTGGGGTACATGTGCCCCTATGTGTCAGCCCTTCTATATCCCTTGGGTAAATCCCTAGCAGTGCTATTACTAGGTCATAGGGGAGTTCTACAGATAATTTTTTGAGGAACCTCCACACTGTTTTCTAGAGCGGCGGCACCAGTTTACATTCCCACTAGCAGTGTAGGAGGGTGCCCCTTTCTCCACATCCTCACCAGCATCTATAGTTTCCTGTTTTGTTCATGTTAGTCACTCTGACCGGTGTCAAGTGGTATCTCAGTGTGGTTTTGATTTGTATTTCCCTGATGATGAGTAACGCTGAGCATCGATTCATGTGCCTATTGGCCATCTGGATGTCCTCTTTGGAGAAGTGTCTGTTCATGCCTTCTGCCCATTCTTCACTGGATTATTTGTTTTTGGGGTGTGGAGTTTGGTGAATTCCTTGTAGATTTTGGATACTATCCCTTTATCCGATATGTCATTTGCAATTATCTTTTACCATTCTGTCGGTTGCCTATTAGTTTTCTTGATTGTTTCCTTTGCAGTGCAGAAGCTTTTTATCTTGATGAGGTCCCAATAGTTCATTTTTGTTCTTGATTCCCTTGCCTTTGGGGATGTGTTGAGTAGGAAATTGCTGTGGTTGAGGTCAAGGAGGTTGTTTCCTGCTTCCTCTTCTAGGGTTTTGATGATTTCCTGTCTCACATTCAGGTCCTTCATCCATTTTGAGTTTATTTTTGGTGTAAGAAAGTGGTCTAGTTTCATTCTTTTGCTTGTTGCTATCCAGTTCTCCCAGCATCACCTGTTAAAGAGGCTGTCTTTTTTCCATTGGATACTCTTTCCTGCTTTGTCAAAGATTAATTGGCCATACATTTGTGGGTCCAATTCTGGGTTCTCTATTCTATTCCATTGGTCTATGTGTCTGTTTTTGTGCCAAGATTATGACTTATAATTAGGATAAAAATCAATCAATAGAAACCAAATCAGAAATGATACATATGATATAATTAGTAGCAAGGACATTAAAATAGTTAGTGTTACTCTATCCTTATGTAAAGAACCTAAAGAAAGTATTGACCATGTTAAGTGGAGACATGGAAGATATAAAAAATGACCCAGCTCACATTTATAGAGATGAAAAAAGGACTGGATGAGACAAAGTGTTTTTTACTCACCATACAGCAAGTATCATGAGCATCATTTTTTTGCATCAGTTCCTCTTGCCCCCAGGTTCACCAGGGACAACACAGAGGACCCAGGTGGATGTCTGCAACCATTATGAAATGTTTTATATAAGAGGAACACTGAGCTTGGAGAACCTACTGTTTCGTTTTATTGCAACACCTACAGTTTATTTTATTTATATATCATGTGATATTTTTATTGAGGTATAGTTGATATACAACATTTATTAGTTTCAAGTATACAACATAATGATTTGTGTATTTTTGCAAATGACCACCACAATAAGTCTAGTTAACATACATCACTACATAGTTACAGAATTCTTTTTCTTATGACGAGAACTTTAAAGACTTATTCTCTTAGTTGGGTCACCTGGGTGGCTCAGTTGTTTAAGCATCCAACTTTGGCTCAGGTCATGATCTCCCAGTCTGTGGATTCAAGTCCCAGGCCTGGCTCTATGCTAATAGCTCAGAGCCTGGAGCCTGCTTCTGATCCTATCTCCCTCTCTCTCTCTGACCCTCCTCCACTCATTCTCTCTCTCTCAAAAATAAACATTTATATTAGAAAAAGATTTACTCTCCTAGCAACTTTCAAATATGCAATATATTATTAACTCTAGTTGCCATGCTGTACATTACGTCTCATGACTTATTTATTTTATAACTATAAGTTATTATCTTTTGACTCTAATCTCCCACTTTGCCCTTCTCACCCCAGCTTCTGTCAACCACCAACCTGTTCTCCATATCTATGAGATTTGCCAATCCACTGTTTTATGGCAAGCAGTAAGCAAGCCTGCTTTTTTGTCTAGGGAGGGATCACCTTATGCTTTAAGGTTACTTGATACAAAGACAATCCTGAGAATAGCCCAGATAAAGAGCTGGTTGCAGGTAAGGAATACCTTGCACTCTTGGAATCTCTATAAGATGAGAGCATAAGAGACCCATGGCAGAGTATTTCCATCCACCCTCAGTTCTACATCCTCTTGCCTTCTGGATGATATTCACATGAGTAAGCCATTCTGTTGGCCACTCTGATTAATTTGACTGCTAGGGGGTGTAACCAAATCCATTCAACTTATTTTATGTAGCATAGGGTACTGTCAGCAGGTCTCCCAAGCAGCAGGATGAGGCCATTGTTCAGTATTGACCTGAACCATGTCCCCCAGGATTCCAGACACAACCAACTATGAATAAGTTGAAAGGATCAACAAGTCAGACAGCCAGAATGTAGTCTAAGGCTAGTCTCAATCAGCATTCATAGCACAACCAAGGCCACTCAGACTTCAGAAGAGGCATATGATTTTGTACCAGTCATACTGAAACATGGCTATGTCAGTCTTTGACTGCACACATATGCAGGGGGGACTGAGGTATTAGGGTATCCATCAATGGGAGCTGATGTTGATAATATTAGGAACAAAAGGCACAGTGTCGGACCATGTTCACATGAGTTTTTTGTTTTCACAGCACATGGACAGGGAAGATAAGCCCAAAAGGAGGTGAGATTGCCAGCCTGATAGTGCTCTGCCTCACACAAACCATATGAATGTTTTGTCAGGTTGTGGTGCTGAATCTAAAGAACAAAGAACATTAATTGTCCCCAACATTTCCTAGAGCTTAAGATGTTCCCTCCAGATGCTGAGGTTGTTACTCTCCTACCATAGTCACAAAATCATATGTCCTATCCCTATTCACCTTTTCCAGTTCTTCCCTATTCACACTCACTTTTCATTTCAAACTGTCAAATTTGACTAAGACAAGGCATTTTGAAAAAAATTGATGAAGCTATAGCCTCACCATAGCTTGCTCAGGCAACTGCAGGAAGATTGAGTGAGTGGTATACTGAACCAACTAGTCCTTGTTCTCATAATTTAGGACCATGTCAGTCCGACAAGAGAATCTAGATGGCTGAACCAGAGTTATGTTTGAATACCCCAGACATTCTTTTGGCTGGGCTATCCCCAAGAGTGTATAACAGCCAAGCTGACCTGACACTGCTGTTGGCATAAAGACACATTATGCCTAGGAATGGTCAGGCAGAACTCCTGAATTTCAAAAATAGGTCTATATAACTCTTCACCCCATTCACCCTGGTCATTAACTAGTAAGCAGCTAAGAGGAGATGATTCCTTTCTAGAGAAAGCCATATTCAAAACCAAACTTCCTTTCTAAGGTATGTGGACCAGGAGAATTAAAAGAGGTAAGAGTCAGGGATGCCTGGAAGGGGCTTAGTTGGTTGAGCATCCAACTCTTGATGTTGATTCAGGTCATGATCTGAGGGTCATGGGATTGAGCCCCACTTGGAGCCCAACACTGAGCCTGCCTGAGATTCTCTCTCTCTCTCTCTCTCTCTCTCTCTCTCTCTCTCTCTCTCCCCTCTCTCCCTGTGCCCCCTCCCCTGCTTTTGTGTTCCCTCTTTCTCTCAAAAAAGAGAGAAAGAGAGAGAGGTAAGAGTCAAATTGTTTTGAATTGATTTTTTAATTTTTTTTCTGTTTTTTTTTTTAATTTATTTTTGAGAAACAAAGAGAGAAAGCACAGGCAGGGGAGAGTCAGAGAGAGAGGGAGACACAGAATCTGAAGACAGGCTCCAGGCTCTGAGCTAGCTGTCAGCACAGAGCCCAACGCAGGGCTTGAACCCACAAACCATGAGATCATGACCTGAGCTGAAGCTGGATGCCACCCACATGCCCCTGAATTGATTT
>PISW01005756.1:0-125343 GCA_004023785.1 Mungos mungo
AAGGGGGAAAAGCCAGGAGTGGGGGAGCAGGCTCTGGCTGCCCCAGTGAGCATGGGGAGGAAGTGTACCACCCACCCTCCATCTGGGGTGTCTGCACCCTCCCGCTGCCTCAGATGCGGAGCCAGAAGCGAAGGGAGCTCAGCCCTGCGGCCCGGACCCCTCCTGGCACACAGCAGCTCTGGTCCTAGCCACCCCCACCCAGGAGGGAGAAGATACACGGACAGGTCCACCGCCTCCGCCAGGTCACACAGCGCGAGACCCAATCCCAAACTAAGGGGCGGGGGGCAAGCAGTACAGACACGGCTCCCTGGAAGGAAGACTCAGGCCCACACTGCTGCCAACAAAGCCCTGCCCCAGGGTGCTGCCCCGCACCCCTCCCCAGCGGCCCGAACCCCCATGTGAGCTGCCCGGCACCCCACCTCAGCGGCCTGGCTCAGCAGGCCGCAGGCACAGCCCACAGGAAAGTGCGCGCAGCCTGGGGTGGCCCCCCAGTGAAGGTCCCCTCCCCGCTGCCAGAGCAGGGCAGCCCAGGCCCCATGTCGGTCCAGCCACTGCCTCCTCCAAGGAGCCCCTCCCCCTGGCTCCTCGGCCCCGGTCTGGCGCTGGGAGGGGAGGAACAGAGGCATGAGAGGGGCTGCCCGGAGAGCCATGATGCCCTGGGCAGGGAAGCGGGGGGCGGGGGGACCAGCCGGGGGCGGAGCCGGCTGCAGAAGGACCGCGGGAGGAAGGGAGAGGACTCCATAATCCTCCCCAAGAAAAGGCTCAGTTCTGCCAGGAGGTGTGGGGGACACTGAGGCCTGGCCGGGGGTGGGGGGGGGCAGGTCGGTGAGTGGAGAGCACAGAACAGGGCAAGATGGGGGCAGGGTTCACCTGGAGGCCCTGGCAGGTGACCCTGCAGCCTCAGCTCCCTTGTGACCCCAAAACCAAAAATAGACACAAAGTGTGTCCCCCATCCCACTCCCCACCCCATGCCGGGCTCCGCAGAAGACAGGCATCCACGCAGCCGGACCACGGGCCCCAACGCCCTCAAGGGAGCAGGGGCTCAGCGGGGAGGGGGCCGGGGTGGGGACAAGCTGCCCCGCAGGCGCCCCAGAACCTGCCTGGAGAACAGGCACCTCAGGCAGGGCCGGGGCTGGTGAGCCAGGGAGCCTCCGGGAGGGGCGCCAGGCCCCGCCGTCTGGGAAGGACCCCGCCCTCCGCTCCCCAATGAAATCTTCGATTTCTCCGCTACAGCGTAAATCAAATTACCAGGCTCATTTCAGAGCCAATATTTTTCACGGATTTAATTGTAACTGACAGATACATAACGCGGGCAAAATTGGTTTACTGCGGGCAGTTCCGCGAGGCGACTTCCCCGCCGCACGTGGCAAATCGACGTGCAAACTCGCTCCAGGAAGGAGGGCGTGTTCTCGGGGGAGAAGCGCCAAGAACACGTTTCTGCCGCGCTCCCGGAACCTGGGCTCCGCCAGGCGAGAATCGATTCTCTTATTCCCCAACGACACGAACAAAACTATTTCATTTCCAAACGCCGCTGCCCAGCAGATGAAAACGTGCGCTCCCCGCTCGTTTCTGGCCATTTTTTTTTCAGCGTGAACTCCTGGCCTCTTGCGGAGCCAAACGGGTTGTGCAGATTGCAGGGGACTCCTGGGGGGTGGAGGCCCTCGGCCTGGGCTGCCTCCTGGAGCTAGTGACATCAGCCCCTGCGCGGGGACCCCGGCCCGGGGAGGGCGCAGAGCGGCCCCCAGGCCCAGCCGTCCTAGCTGAGCACAGGCCATTGTCTGCGAGGAAACGACAGGTCTTTGCACCAGACAAGGGCACCCTGTCTCTCCCCCAAATGTTCAGATATCACAAAGAGCTGCTGAATTGCTGCCAGGTAGGGAAAAAACACGTTTTGCATAAAAAAGGGCTTCCACTCCTAAGAGGTGGCCCAGGCAGTGAGGGGGGAGGGGCGCCTCTCAGCACCCACACACACAACGTCTCTTTTAATACAGCAGGATGATGAATTACCTTAAGTAGCACATTAATGTCAGGAATTGAGTGTAATCTAACTTCTTTTCTGCGACAATATTAAACGCTTTTCAGGAGGCATTTCTGACTGTGCGACACTCGTGCAAATCACACCCAGGGAGCCAGGGAGGGGGCACTGGGTGGACAGCGAGGGGACTCCATGCGGGGGACGGGGGCAGGGGTTGGGGAGGGGGGAGGGAGGAGCCCCTGCCCCCGGAGGAGGCGGCAGAGGCTTGCTGGCGCCCCTATAACAGCAGCTGCAAGAAACAGCGCTCTGTGCCTGAGACACTGGCCCCCCACCCGCCCCCACTTTGAGAGAGAGAAGCCCGGCCAAGGGAGAAGGGAGGTCAAGGTCAGAGCTGGGCAGGGCTGAGGCTCCCAGGGTCACCTGCCGCCAGGTGGAGGGGTGACAGGCTTCCAGCAAGAGCAGCCTAGCAGAGTCTCTATGAGGAGGGGTGCAGCAGAAGGGCCTTGGGGGGAGAGCCAGCGTGGGGGTCCGGGAGTGGCTCAGGCCCGGGCAGGGGACCCTCTGTAGCCATGAGGCACGTCCCAGGCGGGGTGGGGGTGGGGGGACGCAGCCCAGGGGAGCATGGCCCCAGCCAACCACCTCTGCAGAGGTGAGCCTCTGGGCACTGGGGAGGCTGGGCCCAGTGCCTGGGGCGGGGCGGGGGGGGGCAGGGGCATGCGGCAGAGTGTGGGCATAAAGTCAGGGGAGGTGTCGGGGCACACACCCAGGGTCAGGCTCCACCCTCACCCCCACGGCTGTGTGACCGAGCCTCGGTCTCCCCACCGTCCACACGTGCTCACAAGCCCCACACACGCGGGCCCAGCGCCGGGCCAGGGCACAGCTCCCAGCAAGCCACACGGGGCCAGGACGGAAACCCACTCTCAACAAAAGGCCACGGGAGCCAGGGGCCAGAGCCAGGGGCCGGCCAGCCACCTTCCCCGTCCGGGCCTCAGTCTCCCCGCCAGAACCAGCTGATCGTGTGTTCCCCCCTTCCAGGGGCAAATGGCAGCTGGGATTTGCCCGGACACTGAGAGTTGAGGGGTCCCATCCGGCCCTGGAGCCCCACCCAAGGCCAGCGTGCCGACACATGGTAGGGGGGCTCCTAGGGCCAGACCCCAACCCCAGGAACCCCAGCTGTCCCACCCACAGAGACCAGAACCTGCCCCTGGGACCCCACCACAGACACCCAGGCTCCCGCTGCCACCCAGACCTGAAAGGTGGGCCTGGGCCTCAGTCTTCCCATCTGTGCCCCACTTCGTCCCACCTGGGCGACGGGAGCGGGACCCCTCCGTCTCCTGCACTCCCCCCCAGCACCTGCTCAGACACCCCTGGCTTCGTCACCCACCAGTCCCCGGGGTCACCTCCATATCAGAGGCGGGCCTACCTTTCCGACACTGCTGAGGCTGTCCTTCACCTTGGAGGCGGCCCTGAGCAGGCAGGGGGGCATGGGGGGCGGCCACAGCTGCAGGACCCCGCTGAAGTCCGTGGGGTAGGGGGAGGCACTGCGGGCAGCAGGGGCTGGTGGCGGATGAGGTTTCTTGCGCTTGGAGGCCAGGCTGAGCTTCTGGGCAGCCCTGGGGAGGGAAGGCAGGGGCAGGTGGGGGTGCTCAGAGCTGTCCTTATCACCTGCCCTGGGTGTGGCCCCACGGCCAGCAGGGTCCCGGGGCTGGCTCAGCACAGGCCAGGCCTCCCCATCTGCCCTGGAGGGGGGATGGGAGGGGTGGCTGGAGCGTGCTGGGGTCAGCCACTCCTAGGCTGGGGGACCCAGGCCTGTTGACTTGGTCCTGCGCCTCCATCTCCCCATCTCTAACGTGGGTCGGCGTGACCCGGGCAGGCCCTCGGGCGCAGGCCTGATGAGCTGAAGCGCTCGACACGGCCAGGTGTCCCCGCGGCCCCTGGTCCGTCCCCACAGGGCGGCGTCCTCAGCCTGGCACTCCCGGATCCCTGCACGGCGGGCATAGCCCCGCCGACCCCACAGCGTCCCCAGGGCCGGTGCAGACCCCCCGCGTCCGAACCCACCCTGACATCGGTGCACATCTGAGAAGTACTGTGGTGGACGCCCAGGCCGTCAGTGCGCATGCGCACGTGTGCCCCGCGGGCCCGCCGCACTCCCACGGGGGCTCCCACCACCGCCCAGCACACGGCCCCCTGCACCAGGCAGAGCTGGCTCGCGTCAGCCCCCAGAGCCCCGCCCTCCACTGCGGGCCCCCCAGGCTCCCAGCACCGTGACACCAGGGGACACGGATGTGAGAGAATGCACCGTGGGCCTCCGTCCGCGTTCATACTTGGCGCCCACTGCCCAGATGGCCTGGCCTCATCACCCTCTCCTCGCGGTGGGGCCCCGTGACAGGGGGGCAGCCGGGATGTGATCCGAGCTTAGGGCTGACACACCCCGGGCGCCCGCCCTCACAGGGCAGCCCAGCCCTCAGCCAGCCTCCCCCTCAGCCATCTACCGCCAGCGTTTTGCTTAACCCCACTCATCTCTAATAGGAGTTGTCTTTTAGGGGACCCCAGGGACGGCGTTCCTCCTAGTGAGGTGTCGTGGCGGGAAATAAAAGTAATCTACGATCACGGCGGATCCTTAATAGAGCGGTGGCCAGTGGTGCGGGGGTGTGCCCAGGCAGGGTGGGGGTGTGGAGAGCAGGGCCCACAAGCTGTCCAGGAGGAGCCCCAGCATCTTGGGGTACAGGGAGCCCTGAGCTGGGGCACCTGGCTTCTCTGGCCACCGGCCAACAATAACCCAGTTCCTGCCCGAGCCCACGGACTTGTCAGCCTCAGAACCCCCTGCAAGGAGAAGACCCTTGTCCCACCCCCCCGCCTGAGAATCAGAACAAATCAGGGGCAGGAAGAGGCAGGCAGCACCACCTGGGGGCAGGGGACAAGTGCCACTCCAAGAAGGCAAGGCCTTGGCCATAGCGCAAACTTGAGTGTAACCTGTCCCGGGGGCCAGGCAGGGCTGGCGGGGTGAGGACCAGGGAGACCTGGGCCAGGGCTGTGGGAACAAATGAGGCCGTTTCAGCAGAGCCTGGGCGCCTGGGGCTCCTCCGCCCGGCCCGCCGCCCAGCCTTGGACTCCTGCCCTGGACCCCGGCCACCCTGGGTTCCGCCACAGCTTCCTGCCCAGCACTCCATGAGGAGAATCTGTGGTTGGACTTGGAGAATATTCCCGCCCAGCAGGCAGCCCTGCCCCACCAGCCCCACACTGCCCCCCCCCGCCGGGGTCAAGGTGGCCAGGGAGGGTGGGACACCACAGGGGCCAGCGGCCAGGCTGGGGAAGAGGGGGCAGGGCCTGGGACTGTAAGAGTCAAAGAGTCCCCAAGGGTTCATTTCCTCATCTGTAAGAAGGTACCCTGGTGCTTATTCCCAGGATTTCAGGAAAGGGCAGCAGAAAGGGGCTGGCCAGAGCGAGCGTGTGCCGGAGGGTGTCCACCAGGTCATCAGGCTGATGGAGCAGGACAGCAGACGGCCCTGGCCAAGGCAAGCCTCCCCCACGCCAACGGCCAGTCCCCTGCTCCCCCCCCCAGGTCAGCCTGGGACCCTGACACTGCAGGAGCAGGGCATCCGGAACCCACACCCCTAACTCTCCAGGGGATGTAGGAGCTGAGAAGGACCCAGGGCTGACGGGCAAGGTGCTGGGGGAGGCAAGAGCAACTCTGGGTCACAACCTCCCATCTGCACGACCGGAGGGCAGTGCTCTGCCGGGTAGGTCACAACCGAGAGCCAGAGGTTTGCAGTACAGACCTCAGCGCAGCTGGCCACCCTCAGGCCGACAGCGGAGCACAGGGAGGTGTCCTTCCCCACCAGACCCGTTCCGGTCACGCCTGGACAGAGGCTGGGCCGGGCCCTCTCTTAGGCCCCACCAGCCCTGGGAGTCTAGAACATTATTGGCCAGGCATCTCCAGCCTATGGGCTGACCTAACTCAGGGCCCCCCCCCCCCCCGCCAGCCCTGCAGCCCGCCCCCAAGGGGCTGGGAGCTGAGGAGCCGGGCCCTGGCCAGGTGGTGAGGTGGTGCTTACAGGCTCACCCCACCAGGCATGACTCAAAGACACACCCCTGCATTAACAAGGCCCAGAAGGGGCACTCTCTCCTTTGATGAAATCCAAGCTCCCGTTAACTGGGACAGACCCAGCAGCCACACCTCGGTTCCTACGCCTGGGGGAGGGGCCCTGGGGGCGGGGCTTGCCATGCAGGGCTGCAGGTTTCTGGAGGCACAGACCTGGTGTCTGACCAGGGAAGTTGGAGACAGCGGTGGGGAGGTGCCGCTGGGCCTCACAGAGGCCAGGAGAATACACAGGCACCACACCCAGGGCTGAGAATGCCCACTGCATTGCCAGGGTGGGACCTGCAGGGGTGAGGAGTGGTGGGAGGTGAGACATGCAGGGAAGTGTAGGCAAGGCTTAGTGGCCTGGCTCTGAAGAGAAGCCTTGGAAAAGCAGGAACGTCACATGCACACATAGGTCTCCTCATCCTCAGAAAAGACTCTTCCAGGAAGCCTGCCCTGATTCCCCCAAGCTGGGCTTCCCACAGGTGCGCCTCCTGCTACTACAGGAACCAGCCCCTGTTCTGACACACAAGGTTGTAAGGCTGTGTCCGTCCTCCAGGCGGTGGGCTGCCAGGCCCAGGCCAGTTACCGGGACACACCGACATGGCCAGGAGAGAGCGAGTGAGCAGATGAGTAAAGGAGCAGGTGGGGGGCGCCTGGGGGCTCAGTCGGGTGAGCGTCCGGCTTCGGCTCAGGTCATGATCTCACGGTTCGTGGGTTTGAGCCCCACGTCAGGCTCTGTGCTGACAGCCAGCTCAGAGCCTGGAGCCTGCTTCAGATCTGTGTCTCCCTCTCTCTCTGACCCTCCCCTGCTTGCGCTGTCTCTCTCTGTCTTCAAAAATAAATAAAGAACATAGGTACATGGGTGAGTAGGTGAGTAGGTTCATAGGTGCATGGGTGGGTGAGTGCGTGGGTGAGTGGGTGCAAGGGTGAATGGGTACGTGGTGAGTGCGTGCAGGAGTGGGTGCATGAGTGAGTGTGTGCAGAGGTGAGTGTGTGGGGGTGTGGGTGAGTGAGTGCAGGGGTGAGTACAGGGGTAAGTGGGTGAGTGGGTGCAGCGGTTAATGGGTGCATGGGTGGGTGATTGCATGGGTGCATGGGTGAGTAGGTGCAGGGGTTGGTGGGTGAGTAATTGCAGGAGTGAGTGGGTGAGTGGGTGGGTGGCTGTGGGACAAGCCCCTCCAATATCTCTTGGGGAATATTTTGCCTTTTTTACAAAGAAAAATTGCCTCTTACAAACAAGAGAGTTTCACAAGCACTTGACCTTGATGGTGAGGCCCTTCCCTATTCGAGGAGGCACATGGGGCTTTTTGGACACATGTGTGGCCAGCCCGGGGCCTCCTGAATGGACAGGGATGAGGCTAGTAGACCTGACCACTGCACCACCCACGCCCCCCGCCGCCCCGTAGACCCTGCCTCCACCCCGGGGGGATCTGCCACTCTCGGGCCCGAGAGCCCCCAGGGTCTGCCCACTGGGGACCCAGAAGGGCAGGGCTGCCCAGAGGCCCCTAGACCCCTGACACAGGGACCAAGGCCCCAGCAGGCAGATCCCTGACCCCTACTCCCGTGGCCACATCGTGTGACCTGGGAACATGCTCGCCATGTGCCCCTGGGCAGCATCCCATCTGGCTGAGGACCTCTGCTTGGCACCAGGCCTGACAGTCTATGGGTTGGGCACCCACCAAGCAGACATCAGGGAGGGGCTCTGCAATGTGGGGGTGGCTATGAGTGCAAACGGACCTCCTGGTACCTGAGGGAAACCTCACCATGCCCCCTCCCCAGATCCTGCCCAGGAGACCCCACTGGGTCTTCCAAAGCATCTACATTCAGGGATTTGAAAGGCAACCCCCAGAAAGACCCAGCAGGGAAGGCAAGAGACCACTAATGGAGACATCTTGGGAGAGGGGAAGGGCACCCTATGGTAGGAGCAGGAGAGCTCAGGTAGGGGTCAAGGTCATGAATGCCTCCGGAGAGACTGATTATGCCCGCCCCATGGAGCCTGGCCTGCTCAGAGCTCCGGTCAGTTGGCACACTGAGCTCTCGGTCACAGCTGCCACGTGTGAACGGGCCATCCAGGCCCAGCTGCAGGGAGCAAGGTGCCAGGCCTCAGCCCTGTGCTATGCGGCCCATCAGCGGTAATGAGGTTCCAGGCACCCGGCACCCATACAACCACTCACGGCCTTGGTTCCCCTGAGGTGAGGGGCTCAGAGGTCCTGGGAAGGCCTGAGGCGAGGCCGGCCCCCAGGGAGTGTTCCAGGACCAAAGAAGATCCCAAATCCCAAGCGCGACCCAAATGCCAGGCTCCTACTTACCCCTCCAAGCCCCACACCGTTGCCCTCAGCACCACGGACAGCACTCTGTCCTGTCCCTTCACAGGTGCCGCCCTGCCTTCTAAGGCCGTCTCCACAGATTCCCACCCCTGCTGGCCAGGGGGCAGGCGGTGGGCTGGGGTCAGCTCTGCCCCTCTAGGAGCCTGGCAAGGGACAGAGGCGGGAGCACAGAACATACACTCGCACGTGCCCGAGGTCCCCGCAGGCCGGGCTCTGGCAGCTCCACAGGCCCCAGCACACACACGAAACAAGAGAGTGGATACGGGGCGCACAGCACTCCGCCACCCGGGGCGCTGCCCCTGTCAAGCACAAGGCCCGACAGCCTTCCCGTGCCCCGGGGAGAAGCCGCTACGACTCAGGGCTGGCTCAACAGGCTGGAAGTAATGGCAGTGGGCAGTGCGCACGCCCCCCTCCCCATCGGAACACTTGCCTCCCGCTGTCCCCACACTTGTTTCTATGGTAACTTCCCAAGGTCAGCAGCAGCCTTGCTCCGATGGAGACAAAAGGCAGCGGCACCCGGTCTGCCGGCCACAGGGTTACTAATGAGCCAGCGTGGCCCCCAGAACCTGGGGCCCTGGAGCTGTTCTCCTCAGAAGGCGTGAAATCCCCCTGCAGGCCCCACTGATGCAGCAAGCCCCAGACGGACGCTCACCAGGAGGGGACGTCCCTCACAGGGGGATCACCCGGGCAGGACCCCCGCCCGCCCTGCAGCCAGTGTTCACCAGCCCAGCACCCCCTCGGGCCTCACGGTCCCACAGCCCGTGCTGATAATGCACCGTGCTCCCACCACCCACATGTGATTCACAGACAAGCTTATCAGTGCCCGCCAGGGCTGCTAATGGGACAGTGACCCGCGTCTGGGCCTGCCATTACCACTCATTACCGCCATTACATCCTGTAATCCACAGCCCTGCGCTGTGTCTGTTCTGTCTGCTGAACCCCAGGGCCCTGACGGGAGGGGCAGGACTACTCCCCACGGGCAGGGGCCGAGGAAGAGACCCCTGCTCCCACACACCGCTTCCCACCTTGGAACCTGCCGGCCTGGGCTACACCAGCTCACACCCCCAGGCCTGAAGGGCCACACCGAGGCATCCAGAGGACCAGGGCTCAGGCCGGGACTGGACCACCCAGCTCCTGGCCCACAGGGGAGCTGGATCTAATGGGGCAAATGTGCGGGCATTCCCCTGGTGGGGGAGGGCAAAGCATGGGGTCTCTGTGCGGCCGTCCTCCAGGGCACCTCCTTCGAGCCCCGTTCCGCTCCCCCGCCCCCTGGCCCCCCCTCTGAGATCAGCCTCCATCTGCGGCCCCAGCCCACGCCAGCCCAGGGCGGACCCCAGGACACCTGTGGCTGCAGCCCACCCCTGACCCCGGAGGCCAGAGGCCCCCACCGCATGCTGCCATCGACGTGGTGGCCACCCGCCGTGAGCTGCTGGGTGACAGTGGCCCCAGTCACTCCCCGGCCGCCCTCCCCAGTAGCAGAGCGGCCACGGTTCTCCCAGGAAAGGCCAGCACCCCAGGCTCCCCCCCGCTGTGCGTGTCCCAGCGGCCCCGGAAGGACCTACCTGATGAAGAAGGACGCTGCCGCCGACGGGCTCGCGGGGCCCCCAGCCGGGGTGACCAGCGCCGTGGTGCGGGCCCCCCCGCGGCCCCACGTCTTCGAGGTGCCGTCAGAGCTCAAGGAGGGGGCGCCGTCCCGGACCGTGTCGGCCACCGCCACGGCGGCCACCGCTGCCTCAGCCTGCGGGAGGGGGAGCCGCGTGAGGGGCGCACCCCCACTGGGGGGCAGAGCGCACACCCACGGCCCCCGCACGCCTTGCCCCGGGCACCCCCCCGGGGCACGCAGGGCACTATCAGAGAGGACACCACAGTAGATATTTGTGGGCAGCACACACTGCCCCACATGTGGTAACGTATGAGGCTCCCATCATCTGAAATACTGCTCTGGCATTTCCAGCTAATTAGCTAAAATAAATTCTAGAAAGGGAGACAGCCTTGTAATGAAGCACAAATGTAATTAAACGTCCCTGAGACAGCACCAGCAAACCTGAGATCCGGCCGCCATGCATTACGTTTATGTGCCCGTGCCGGGCCCTGGACCCCCAGACCAGACCTGCCCCTGGAGGGGGTGGACGTGGCTCCTGGTGGGGGCGGGGCGGCAGCCGGCCTCAGCCCCACCCATTCCCCCTAGGGCCCCCTGTCCCCAGGGTTCAAGGCTCCCCAGGCACCATGCCGGTCCCTGGGCCTCCGAGCTCCACTCGGCCCCGAGGGCTGTGGACAAGCACTGCCATCTTCTACGCCCGGCCTGGGAAGACCGGGGTCCTCAGGCTGCTGGGACATGGGCCTCCCTGGTGACCCTGAGGGTGAAGAGCCACATCCTGGAGGGCCCAACGTCCTTGGGGTCTCCCAAGCGACACAGCCGGAGGCCCTGGGGCCACCACGGCAGAGCGAGCCGCCACAGGAGGAGTGTTCTGAAGCGGGCCCTGCCAGCCCTCGCCGCGGCGGACGGCTCACCGCCCAGCCCCTCAGCACTGGCTCCACCCCCCCCCCGGACGCAGCAGAACCATGTCTGCAAAGGAAGCTCATGGAGCCCCAAACTTCCAGATGGACAGAAGCCATGCGCACCGGCTCCTGCCCCAGGGCTTTGAGGACAGCTCAGCAGCAGAGAAGGGCAAACCTGACGCAGACCAGGCCCGCGCCCACCAGGCCCTGCCGCCTGCCTCGCCCCTGCCGCTGCGGCTCCCTGAGAACCCAGCCAGCCAGCCCTCTCCTCTCCAGGGCGCTCTGACCCCAGCCTCCCCCGGGCTGGCCAGTGCTTCCCCACCTGCCCCACGGTAATGGGGCCGTGCTGAGCACCTCCTTCTCATCCCACCGGCTTCCATGAACACCTAAAACATGTCAGGAATCAGGAGGACCCCAGGGGTTCCTCTCTGCACAGACCTGGTCCCCTGCACATCCTCAAGCCAACACCTTGCCTGGGGTATAGTAGGTGCTCAGTAAATCTGTCTTCCAGGAGCACACCCCCCGGCAGGGATGTGTCCTCTCCCACAGCTGGGAGGCCACCCCTGTGCCAGAGGGAATGGGGCTGCTGGAGCAGAAGGGGCACCAGCTCCCGGGGAACATTCCAGAAGGAGGGCCAGCCAGGCCTAGGCCTGGACAATAGGAACCACAACCTCCTAGAAGAAGGCAAACGCGTGAGGAACGCAGGGCAGCTGCCGTGGACACGCTCACGCCCTACTCCTTCCCTCCCCTCGAACGTGAAGACCTTTCTCACGACTGGACGCACGCGGGCCCTGGCAGTGCGGGGCAGAGTGGGGGGGAGGAGCTGCCGGGGAGGGGCCCGCCCCCGCAGCCCCCGGGACCCACCCCGGGACAGCCCCAGGATGGCGTGGCGGCCGTGGCCATTGCTCCGCTCAGGGAGGCCTCCTGGGCAGCGGGGGATCCAGGCGCAGGATCACAGAGGGGGCAGAACCACACGCCATGGCCCTCCGCGGCCCCTCGTCCACTCCCACAGAGCCCGGGCCAGCCGGCCGTCACATGCAGTCTCTCTGCCTCCAGCCGGAAGGTTCTGGCACGACCCGGCGACGGCGCGGGCCGCCCACACTGACCTGTCTCCGGAGTCCCACACGTGCCTCGGCTCCGCCGTCCCACGAGCTGCCGAGACACGGCTCTGGCCATCGGGACGGCCACTGCCGATTCCTGCCAGGAGCAGAACCCGGGCATGCCAAAGAAGCCGGGGGGCGGGGGGGCGGCCAGAGGGAAGACCAGGACAGGAGGACGGGAGGGGGGGGAGGGGAGGGGGAGTGGAGAGGAGGGGCGCGGGGGGAGGGAGGCGGCCAAACAGAAAACGAGATGGAGGCAGGAGAACAGCAACAAAAGAGAAGCGTGCAGAGAGGAGGGCGTGAGGCGGCCGCAGGGCAGGGAGCTGGGAGCCTGCCCGGGCAGAGGCGCCCCCACAGTGCCCGCCGCTGGCCTGGCCCCGGGCCCCTGGGTCTGACAATCTGGCAGGTGAAGGATGGCATTCGCGGCTCCACAGCATGCACCCCTCACCGGGGAGGCGCCACCAGGAGGGGACAGCTGCGGGGGCTGAGGGCCAGGAGGTCTGGGGGGGGGGGTGAGCACCCCAGGCTGGAGCGACCGAAGCCCTGCAGGGGCCCCGCTCCCATCACGGAGGCGGCTCGCTGCAGCACCGCACGGAAGAGGGCGTCTCGTGCGGCGTCCGGTCCACGGGTGGGCAAACTGAGGTCCGGAGCGAGGGCACCAGAAACGGGTCAGGTCAGAGAGACCTAGGCCGGGACCATGCACTAGCTGCTGCCTCGGACATATCCCTGAAGATGGGCGGGCCTCCCAGGGACCGCGAGGGCGAGGGGAGGCAGGAGGCTGGCACAGAGGTCAGCAGGGCTGACACTCCCAAGCTGGTGCCACACTACCTGCTCCCATTCTCCATCAGAATGACTGCACCTCCTGTTCTGCACATCACCTCCTCCAGGAAGTCCCCCATCCTCACCATCCAGGCAGGGCCTCCACTGCCCCAGCCCCCATGGCCAGCCTGGAGCCCTCTGCTCTGGGTTCTGTCCCCTGGACCATGAGCCCCAGGGCCCTGGACAGGGCCTGGCCCGTGTCTGCAGGACTCCATGCAGCCCCACCTCCAGCTGCCGAGGCCCGAGCTACTCCGAGCCTGCCGTGCAGACTCAGGGTGTCTGGCTGTGAACATCTCACAGGTGCTCCGGCAGCACAGAGGGACAGGCCACAGTTCCCGGCCATGACCCCGTGCAACAGGCCAGGGCAGAGGACCTGGGGTGGCCGCACGCCATCACCCAGCATCTCGGGCAGCCAGGGTGGTGACGCCAGAGCCTGGGCGCCTCCGTCCTGCACGGCAGCAGATCTCTGCCTGACGGTCGGGAAGGCCTCGGCCAGACTGTGCCACCAGGCGCACCCCACAAGCAGGAAGCGTCACTGGACAGTCAGGAGGCAGAGGAGCCAGGAAGGGCCGAGGCCTGTGCTCCCAGACAGGGAAGGGGGCTGCGGTCTGGATTCCGGCCGCGGCTGGCAGAGGGCTGCTCATCCGGGTACAGAGCTCCCCAGAAGGTCCCCCACAGAGCACGAGTAAGCTCCCAGCCACAGCACCCAGAATGTTCTGGGCCCTCAAAGCCCGGGCTCCCCGTCTCCCCACTGCACACGCTGGAGCAGAGGGCTGCAGCCCGGCCTGCTGGAGAGCGTCACGCCCGGGGCAGGCACTCTCCGCAGGTCTTCCAGAAGCATCTACATGCGAGACTTTGACATTCCAGAGCCACTCCTTGCGATCGATTCCTGGTTCCGGGGAAATCGCCTCGTCTGAATCCTAAAGTTCTATTTATGCTCCTAATAATCTCCCCATCGATCGCCAGGGCTGCTGTCTAATTATAAATCCATTCCCACCCACCCCGAGCGCAATCAATATGCACATAAAACAGAGAGCGAGCCTCAAATGCCCACGTTCGACTACGTGCTGGCTGCCGAAGGGCCTGCCCAGCAGGAGGCCAGCGACACCTGCTCGGGTGCAGGGCAGAGACGCTCAAGGCGGCCGCACCGACCCCACCGGCCCCCACTGTCCGCTCACGGCCCTCCTCCATCTCCTCAGCGCCCTCAGAGTGAAGGCCGACCTGGCGTTCGAGGCTCTGCAAGACAGGCATTCAGCCCCCTTCCCAGGCAAGGAGCCCTCGGCTACTCCCAGCGGCCCCGCCGCACCCGGGGCTGGGTCCGCCACGTCTGACACTCCCGCTGGGCCCCTCTCAGTGCCACTTCCTCTGGGAAGCCACTCAGCTCTCCTGAGCTGCCTCCCTGACTCAGGGCTGCCCCCGAGGCAGCCCAGGGCCCAGCCAGGAGGTGCTGGGCACGCAGGAGGGGGAGGGGAGACTGGCCTTCCCCTCCTGGCCTCACCCCGGGACCTAATAGAGGAGGGGTCAGAAGCGGCAAGGCAGCACCCAGGGCGTGTCATCCCACCAACCGCAGGCTAGATGGAGACCCGAGCTCTTCCCTGAGCCCCTGCACAGCCCCTCCATGAGCTGCCAATCGCCAGGGAGGCCCAAGGGCAGAGCGCCCACTCAAGGACTGGCCCCAGCCTCGGCCACAGGGTCCAACTCCCAGCAAGGGCAGGATGCCGGATAGACAGCAAGCCCAGGAACGGGGACGGGGCAGGGGTTTGTGTGACCTTGTCCCAGCATCTGGGGCCTCTCCCTGGGCCTCCGCCCCCACGGCCCTGCGGGGCACAGTCCACGGGAAGGTCTACCCGCTGCTCTAGCTCAGAGACGCTCGTTGGGCACTTGTGCGGCGGGCTCCGTACTGAGTGGAAAATGGAGATGCAAAACTAGCTTCCAGAGCGACCCACTGACCTCTGCCCCTGGGGGGGAGGGACACGGGGCAGCAAGGAGGCTTCTCCACACCCACAGTCGCCGTGGCAGCAGGATCAGGACGCAGCCGGGGGCGCCGGACCCGGGAGGAGGCGGCCCTGAGGCTTGGGCAGAGCAGCCCGGTGCGCCCGGGGGAAAGGCCGTCCCAGAGCAGCACAGCTAACCTCCTGTATTATCCAAACCTGCTCCCTCCAGCGTCCCCAGAGACCCCTAACCCAACAACTGCCGCCTCCCAACGCCCATCCTGGTATAGGTTCTGCTCGATGGAGAGCCGGGGGTGCCGCAGGCCCCGGGGCGGGGCGGCTGCGGGCCAAGCTCCGGGGCCACGGGAAGGCGGGAGGGGGCTCTGCCCTACGAAGCTGGCCTCGCCCCCGCCTGTGCGGTGACACCAGCCAGGCTCCCACCCAAGTCCACGGCCTGCTGCTGCTCGTGGGGTGCCTGAGGAGGAGAGCCCTGGGGGCGGGACACGGCCGCCGACTGAAAAGACGCGGCTCTGAGAGGCCGTGCGGGTGGACACAGGCGTCCCCACACCTGCAGGCCTCCCCCACACGCCAAGCTCCGTCCTGCTGGCCACGGCCTTGGGGGCGGCCTAGGCGGAGGGGCCACGGGCCCCCTCCTCACAGGATGGTCCCTCTGCCGAGAAGGAGGGTCTGGCCGTGTCCCAGGGGCTCTCCGGCCGGCCCGCACACCACACACGCTCAGACGCAGGATGGGCGGACACACGGCCACCACGCACGCGGGCGCTTCGTGGAACCGATGCCCCGGAGCCGTGCGAGGACCCTGCCCGCTGCGACAGGACGTGCAGGGGCCTCTGCCCGTGTTCCCTGGGAGCTGCTGAGTCTGCACACGCGGGCCCCGGCGAGACGCGGCCGGGGACCCCAGGAGGCCGGCAGCCCACCCTGCCCAGCGGACTTACCAGGCATGACGGCGGCAGGAAGCTGTTGACCCTGGAGACACTCCACATGCCCTCCAGGCACTGCTGGGCCTGGATGGTGACCGTGCTCAGTGCTCCCCCGAGGCCAGCAGGGGCCACGGACACCTGGACGCTGGGCCCGGACGGCCAGGCCAGTCCCTTCCTCCTGTCCGGCCCCGCTCGGCCCGGCTGCCTCCCGGCCGGGCCGGCACACGCTGGCACCTCTCGCGGGCTGGTCACGGCGCCCGCGCCGGGGGGCGCCAGGTCGGGGCCTCCGTGGGGGGCGTCAGGGCCCTGGCGGCTGGCGGGGGCCCGGAGCAGCCGCAGGGCCTCACGCGTGAGCTGGTTCAGGTGCGCGGCGCAGACGGCACAGCGGCGCTCGGCCTCCGGGCGGCATCCCGGCAGGGCCCCGGGCGCGGGCAGCGGGTCGAGGAGCAGAGCGGAGAGGCAAGGGTCCTGGGGGGGCAAACACAAAGGTGGTCGGTGCCTGGGCGCCAGGCCCCAGCCCCTGGCTCCGCGCCCCCCACGGCGCCGGGCCAGGGCGCGCGGTGGCCGCCGCACAATCCATGACTGATGGATCAGCCCCAAACCGCTTCGGCGGCGCGCGCCCAGCAGGGACATAATTATCAGAGCCTCACAGGGAGGCCTTCGGGGCCCCGACAACCGCCGGCCTCGGCCCGCCCTCGTCACTGTGCTCCGTCTCCGCCAACGAGGCGCCTCACGCTCCCCCAGCACCCAGGCCACGGGCCGGCCGCGCGGGCGAGGAGCGTCCAGGGGGCCGGCAGAAGCCGCGGGCACCCCGCCCGGGCCCGGGCCTGCCCGTCAGCGCCCCGGACTCCGTCTGAAAGCAACATCCTCCCAGCCAAGGGGCTGGCCGGGCTCACCGCGGGCAAGGTGGCGGGGCCTCCCTGCCCTGGGGAAGTCTCTGCCGGGTCGGGATCTGGAGAAAAACGAGAGGCGACCCTGCCGTGGCCGTGCCCGCAGAAGCCGCACCAGCAGGGACACTCGCGAGGTGAGCCGGGCAGTTCCGGGTCCATGTGAAGACGGAGGCCCTAGCGCCAGCCGGGCAGGAGGCAGGAAGCTCGAGGCCCACCTTGCCCGATCACAGGTAGACGTGGGCCCCGGGGCGTGGGGTGCCTGGTGGCTGCCCCTGCAGCCCAGTGCTCCTGGCTGTGCACCGGGTGAGGGGACACATGGATCTCCCTAATCGTGTGCCTGGTTACACCGAGGGAGGCCCTCACCCAGCCTGGAGGTCAGGGAGGGCTTCCTGGAGGAGGTAGCACCTCTGGAAGGAGAGGGAGGAGGAGAGAGCCGATCCTCAGAAGGAAGCTCACTGGAGGGAAGTTATCAAGAGTGCTATCCCCAGGGCCCACGCCATGTCCCTTGACCAAGGCTCTGCTCTGGTGCCTCCCTGGGGCAGCCCCGTGGAAATGGGGGGCTAAGCCCCTCGACAAAGCACTGGCCCAGGCCAGCTGGGGCAGTGACCACCCAGGTCTTTCCCAGCACTGCCTCCGTCCTCACATGGCCCTCTGGGCCGCTGGGCTGGGCCTCCTCCCTCCCCCGCCCCGGCTCCTCCAGACCTGACGTTTCTTCCTCCCCCCCGCCGCCACACCACCCCCACAGGACTCCGGCCTCCCCATACACCCACCCACCACTCAGAAGAGGAAGCTGAGGCCACCACCCAAAAGAGGGACCGCGTTACCCCACCCAGGTTCCCCAGGCCTGAGCGGCGGCCAGCCCCACCCCTGCGCAGAGGCCTCCGGTTGCTCAAGGAGACACCAGCTGTGGCCGAGTGGGCTGGCGGGGAGGGGCCAGTGGTCAGTCCCACGGCGATGGCTCTGCCCCTGCCCCTGCGGGACCACCACGATCCCTGCACGGTGCTCCCCAGACCACTGCCCCCCTCACATACCCCAGGGAGATCGGGTCCAACGAAAGGGGGGCCCTGGCGGCGGGCTGCACCAGCGGCTGGACCCGTGGGTCCCCCCGGAAGGCCTGGACTTTCTCCAGCCCAGGGCTGGAGGCCCCAGGGCCTCTGAAGAGCCTGGCACGTCCCGTCCCCGTTAGCGGGTACCCCCGCCTGCTCCAGCAGCCCGGTGGGCAGCTCACTGGGTTGGGGGGGCGCCCACAGGGACTCTGCAGGAGCCCCCACTCGGGCTGGCATGCGAGGCCACAGATGGAATCCAGACCCCTGTTCCCCAGCCTCAGGCAGGGCTCACACAGGGCCAGGCCTGTCACTTGTCACTTCCCTCCGTTTTCCAGGTCCCAGCTGTGATTACTCTGGTTTTTCCACTCAGCAGGAGGCTGCTAATGGTGGCGGGTGTGAGGGGAAGGAAGTGGGCCCAAGGGCCATTAACAGACTTGAAAGGCAGCCCAGCCCCACCCGACCCCCCCAGCCCAGCCCCCACCCCACCCCCAGGCCCAGAGGCCCATTGTTCCAGGGCCTCAACCTGGCCTGGGACCTCAGGCCTCTGGGGGAGCCCTGTGGCACCCCCCACGGGGGCTAGCAGGCACTGAAGGAGGCAGGAAGGAAAGCCAGAGCAGGGGGTGAGGGGCGCTTACTGACCTGAGCCCACAGGGACCCCCACGCACTGGCCAGGCACAGGGGCTGGGGGTCGAGGGAAGCCAGAGCAGCATCCGCCCCCCCCCCCCCGCCAGCTGTGACATCAGGACGAAGATGGCAGCTCCCAGGGCCCACAGACCCAAGTCCATGAGGGGTCAGTGCCCAATTTCAGGAATTTTGACCCCTGAAAGGCCCAGTCACCATGGTACCTGCCACCCCCCCCCAGCCCAGCACCTTCAGAAAGACAGTAATTACCCCATTGCAAAATATTACTTTTCATTTTCCTTTACAGTCTAATTAAACAGATATTTTACTTGCATTTGGAAAGTGTTTTTCTTAATTTGATTCAATTTAGCGCCGCAAACCACCTACCCATCATGCCGCCAGGGTTTTAGGGAGCCTCCCCCCCAAAATAATGACTTCCCATTTTTCATCTCCTTTCTGGGGTCTCCAAGTCTCTTTAAGTAATCCTTCCATTTTCTCCTGTACTGAGCCCTCCAGGAGCGTCCTGCCAGGAGGGCCTCCCCCAGCCCAGGGCCAGCAGCTCCCACGTCGGGGGCAGGAGGAAGGGAGGGGCCCTGCTCCCCGAGTGGGAGAAAGCCCCAGACCGCAGAGCTGCCAGACAGCCCTCCCTGAGCCCTCGTCACCCTGCCTTATAAAGGGGGCTCAGCACCCACGGGCGGGGCCTCAGGAGGGCAAACAGGAACAGAGGCCACGCCTGGAGTGGGGCCCTGAGGCTGGCCGCGTGGGGGCCTTGCTGGGGCCCCTCTACCTCCCCTCCCTTCCCTCCACAAACAAACGCCCTGGGCCGTGACCCTGGGCGGCTAGGCTTCCGGAGCTGATGACGCGTCCAGGAAGGGACCCCTGGCTGCCGCGCTCGGGCTCTGCTGGCGACGGCATTCCAATGTCGCGTGCAGCCTGGGGGGTCCGGGGGAGGGGGTGTCAGGGGTCGAGTGTTCCAGCCACACCTCACCACCCCACCCCCTCCACCTGCCAGGCCCCTCACCACGTCCCCTGGGTTAGCGGGAAGACAGGAAGGCCTGCAGACCCCCGAGCCAGACCCTCCACCCCGCCCCCCCCCCACCAGCCGGAACCCCGGAGTCACTCAGTCCCATCAGACCCCTTGGCTGACCCCGGATCCCTCCTCCGCTGGGGAGGTGGAGGGGTGGGATGGGGGAGCGGGGGTGCTGCCAGGCCCACCCAGCAGCGACTGGCACCCGTCCCCACGGCCCTGTGCCAGGCAGCGGCCAGCTGGGCAGCTCGGGGCACACACTAGTTCATTGAGACCCCTCCCTTCAATGGCCTCCCCCGTCCTCCGCCCGATGCCACGCCACACACAAGGGTGGTGGGGACCCTGGTGGCTAGCGGCCAGCCCAGCAGGACAGCCTCGGCTGGGGGGTGGGGGGCGGTACAGACAGGCTGGCTGCTTGGGGGCGCTCCCCACTCGGAGGGGGCTCTGCACACGCTTCGGGGTAGCCTGGAGTTCACCCAGACACCCCTCCAACTCTGTGGGAGGGGGCTGTCACTCTCCATGACCCCGTTTTCCTCCTCTGAACAACGGGGTAGGGGGCACGCTGTACCCTGCCAACCGAGCCACGGCCAGAGCTCCCCAGGGCCTCTCAGGAGGGCCCTGAGCCCAGGGATGCCAGACGCCGCCCTGGGTGGCCCGCCCAGAGGAGGCCCCTCAGCTGGCCCCGAGAACCCCACGTTTTCCGGCGGGGACCTCGGTGTGCGGGTGGCCCAGCCCCGATGTGCACCCGGCCGCCAGACCCGTCCGGTGAGGCCGCCAGGGGAGCCCGGGCCCCCAGCTCTGCTCCAGGGCTGGAGGGCAACTCCGCTCCCCCACACCTCCTGACCTCCGACCTCATCCTGGCTTCCCCTCTGCCCTCTGCCTGGCACCCCGAGACAGGCATCCCCATCCTGGAGTCCTTAATGTCCCCCCCCCCGGAGACCCTCACCCCATCTCTGTGGGTCTAGTTCTGAGATCGAACGCCGCCTCACCCAGCAGGCCCTCCTGGACGCCCCTGTCCTGAGCCCCCTCTCCCAGGCCCTCGGCACTTCAGCTCTGAGCACAGACGGAGGTGAGCGGCCTCAGGCAAGTCCCTCAGCCCCACGCCTGCTTCCCCCCCTCTCCCCACGTCAGGTGGGCAAAGTGTGTTCTGCTCAGACACAGGTCGGCTGGCGGCTTGCTGGCATCTCCCTCCCGTGTGCCCGACTCCCCGTCCCCCTTCCCACAGGGTGGTACCCACCCCGGCCCGGACCTCGGCCAGCCTCAGGGGCGCTCTGAGGGAGGACGGATCCCACGGTGCAGACCTCCTCACCCGTCACCCAGCAGGACACGCACGCGCAGGACGAGCCCCGGGCACCCCCAGGCCTCCCGCTGGCCACCACGCAGGCCGGATGAGTCCCCTCAGGGCACCGGGCACCGGGCCCCCTCCACAGACGCCACACGCTCCATGCTGACCACCGTGAGCCCGGGCTCTTGGATCATCAGACCACTGAGCTCGGGAGACACAGCTGGGGCCCAACACGTGGAAGGTTCGGGAGGGACGGGGCCAAGGAGAGGGGGCCCCGGGGACGGGACCCGGGGCCCCGTGGCTGCACTAAGGGCGACCACCAAGCAGGCCAGGCCAAAATGGCTTCCAAACGGTCCCTGGGGTTTCAACAGGCCAAGTGGGGGGCTGCCGGGGGCAGAGCTGGGCCGTGGCCCTGCACCGTGGCTGTGAGGACGCAGGGGACCTTTAGGGACGACCGGGCCAGCATCCATCACGGGCTCAGAGGTGAGGGCAGAACAGCCGGCACCGGGCCAGGCGGGACCTCAATCTGTCAGCCCCCGGCGCCCACCGAGCCCAGCCCCCCTGCCCCCAGCCCAGCCCCCACAGCCACAGCCAGGGCTGCTGCCAGGGGCACAGAGACCAGATCGGAGGAGGCCAGGGAGCCCCCCACCCACAGAACACAAGGACGCCTGCGGACGCGGCCCCACAGAGGGTCCCCAGCCACAAAACGTGACACCCCAGGGGAGCAAGGGCCTCAGCCCCAGAGACGCCTGCCTCAGGCGGTGACATCCATGCCCCGGGGTCCCCTCCTGCGGGGCAGCGTCCACGGCCCCCGCACCCACCTGGCGTGAAGGGAGAGCTCAGAGCTCAGGGGCAGAGTGAAGGGAGTGGCCGCCAGAGGCCCAGCCGCCCAGCCTGGCCGCCTCCAGGGACCCAGGGGACAGCCGGGCCTCCACCCCACCCCCACCCCACCCCACACAGACTCCGGCTCTGTTCCCTGTTCCCATGGAGCGAGGCAGCAGGCAGGCCACACGTGCCAACGGGACATTCAATCACTCCTATTCTATTCCTTGCTCACACTCCACGCCTTCTTGTGCACAAAGCCGCCAGCGGTTCTCAAGGACTGCACCGCATACGCTTCAATACAAAACCACATGACTAGAGCCAGTCGCTTTGGAACAAAAAGGAATGATCAGGTCCCAAAGACACATGAGAAAACGCCCAGCTGTTGGTGGAAGCTGAAGAATCCATTGGATGTGAGCTTCCCAGCAGGCATAGAAAAAGGGAAACTAGACTTTCCTTGCTATTTAAAGTAAGAACCAGATCTCTGACTCCCAAATGAGATCCTTCCAAGATGCTCAAGGGACCCTGAAAAAGGCCCCAGAGGCATTTCCCCAGCCCATTCCAAACCATCACAAGCCCTGCAGCAAGGCTCGGAGCAGCCCAAGGCCTGGGGGTAACTTGCAGCCCCCTCCCTGACCCTCCACCTGTCAGCAGAGAGGCAGCTGGTTGTCACCCCCCCCCAGCTCAGCCCCACCTCAAACTGCGGCAGGACTCCCCTCGTGCAAGCTGCCACCCACGGGACACAGGGACTGGCTGCAGCCTGGCCGGCTCCCAAAGCCAAGTCTGTGCTCATGGCCGGGGCCCAGAAGGCCCCACAGACCCCTGGGACGGCAGACCCAGGGCCCCACGGCTGCGTGGCAGAGCTGGGGGCCCCGGACGCGGCACCCGGGCTTCCTGGAGGAGGAGTGACCGGTGACCGCTGAGCTGGCAGAACTGCCACCGCCACCCCCAAGCCAGACCCCAGAGAGCAGCAGGAGGGTCACCAGGGCTCCAGCCTCAGGCCTGCTTACGTCACCCCTGAGCCGTGCACCGGAGGGGGGCCCACGACCTCCCAGCAGCCTTCACCCTCACTGTCCAGCTCGGTGCAGCCTGTGCGGGGACGCACGCCCGGGGCTGCCCCCGTGGGTGGAGCTCACCGGGTGGGCCCCCTGCCAGGGTGGGCAAGAGCTTTGCAAGAGCTAAATGAGAATTGATCCCTTTCCCTTGGGAGGACAGAGGGGCGGCACTAATCAGTTCGGCACCGGTACTGACGCCTCGAATGCCATGGGGTCACCTCTGCGGACGCATCCGATGGCAGCCGGGACGGGTCCCCAGGCCAGAGCCCTGCCCCCACTGCTGCAGGGGGGCTAGGATGGCCATCCTCCTGGGGCTGCCACCCGGGGTGGGGAGGAGAGAGCAGGCCCGGCAGCCATGGGCATGAACACAGAGGGGTGTGTCACTCAGTCACTCAACAAATGTATCAGGGTTACCCAGACCCGCGCCTGCCTCGGGGCAGCCAGGGGACAAGGGTGTGGAAGGGCCGAGAAAGGCCCCGGTGTGGGGGCGGGAAGCTCGGAGGAGGGACGGAGGCTCAGTGACCCTAGAGGAGGAGGCAGAGCCAAGAACTCAATGGGAAGCGGTCAGTCGGGCTGGGTGTCCCAGCCACGGTCAGCGGTGTGGCACCGGAACCGAACTGGCGGCACTGGCGACTCGGGCTGTGTGGTCCCGCCACACGAGCCCGGGGGAGGACAAGGGTTGGGGGTCTGCAAAAGGAGTGCTGGTGATGGACCGCCACGGGGTGAGGGGGGGACGGGGCCTCCTTCGGCAGAGGGGCCTCTGTGGGCAGGGGCGAGCCGCGGTCTGTCGGGGCCAGGGCGGCAGCACTGGGACTGGCCAGAGACCCCTCCCGATGGGCAGTGTCCCCTCTGTCCTGGGGACTGGGGGCTGGGGGCGGGCAGGCGTCAGGAATGGGACTGAAGGGACTTGCTGACCGGTCCTCGGGTGTGGCCGAGGCCCCAGCTTCCGCCTGGGGGGATGAGGACGCAGTGGCCAGTGCTAAGCTGGGGGCACTCAGCTGTGACAGAAAGGAAGGCCCGGCTTTGGTCCTTCGAGGGACGTGTTGTGAGCCCCCAACAGACTTCTCAGAGGCAGGGGCCCCAGGGAGGCACAGGGAGATGGGGCAGGGAGAGGCGGGATCGCCCAGGGAGGCTGGGGGTCTGGGAGGAGGCGGGTAGCATGGCCCACAGCGGGCGGGCCCGGGAGGCTGCGGGACAGGCCAGAGGGCATGGCTAGACCAGAGGACACGGCTGTGCCAAAGGGGTCACCTGGGAATCCCGGGAGGCGCTGAGGGGGAATGAGGGGCGTCTAGCCTGCAGGTCCCCATCTGGGTGTCCCCTCCACACGCAGGCCCGCTGCCCTTCTCGGTTCAGGTAAGGACAGTCTCCCAGGCTCCGAGCTCCCCGTGCCCCCTGGGGCATCAGGACACCTAACCACTCCACATGGATGTGGTCCCTGAGTGGGGACTTCCGTCACCCTCCCCTCCCCTACCTAACGGGGAAACTGAGGGAGGCACCGATTGAAAAGAGGACACAGCAGCAAGGGAGAGGCGGACCTTACACCCAGGCCACCCGATGGCTGGGCGGGGCTCCAAGCGCCCCACCCGACCCCATGGGCACCAACGACCCAGGCACAGAATGACGGCCGAGCCCACATCCCAGCAAGAGCAGCAAGGGCTAAGGGGTTGGAGCTGCCCTGTGCTGGCACTGCTCTACCCACCTGTGAAATGGGTACACAGATGGTCCCCCAACTCCACAAACCTCCCGAGGCCCCAGAGCAGGGAGCTGTCTGCTGGTGGGAGGGTGGGCAGGGAGCCAGCTGGGAGGCGCCCTGGCAGGGACGCTGAGGGCGGAGAATGGGGTGACCCTGTGCCGGCAGAAAGATCAAAGTCCCTCCACCCTCAACACCTGAGACCAAGCAGGGACCCCCCGGGTGAGGACAGCCAGGCTGGGGTCCAGCTCCAGCCCCACCCCCAGCCATGGGAGCCCAGCAAGCGCCCCGCCTCTAGTCTGGGCCTCCCTACAGGCAAGTGAGACCAGGTGAGGTGACGCAGGCCAGGTTCTCTGCACACTGTGAGGCGCTGTTCTCAGGAAGCTCGTCTCTGCGTGATGAAAAACAAAAAAAGGGCCCCCTAGAGAAAGTGCTAGAACACCAACTCTACATTCCAGCCTCTTGCTGGCCTCACAACAGAACCCCGCGCTCCTGGACCACGGGCCAGACTCTGAGGAGGACTGGGCTCACCCAGAGCCAATCACGCCCCGGCCCCCCACTTCCTCCCAAACCAAAAGCAGAAGCAGGTCCATGCACGTGCCCCACGCCCCGCCTCCCCAGCCTTCCCTGAGGCTGTGGGACCAGCAGGGGAGGCTGCAGGCTGAGATCCATGGGGACACCACGGGGCAGAGCTTGGGCTGCTAGGACAATGACACCTACCGAGGTCCCGGGGTCTCCCTGGGTCCCTGGGCGTGGGTGGCTCAGCCCAAGGGTTTCCATCATCTCTGGAAAAACCAGGGGTAATGGGGACTTACCAGCCCCCTACAGGTCGGACCACACTCCCAGAAAGGCCCTGGGAGGCTTCCCGCATCTGACAGAGGAGGGACCATGGCGGGGGAGGGGCTGCAGAGCAGGAACAAAGCCGGGGACCCTGGTCTGCAGCGTGAGCATGCTACTGGCTACCAAGGACGGCCAGGGAAGGGGTGAGCCCCACCTGGCACTGAGGGGCCCTGCCAAGCCAGGGGCAGGCTGGGGCAGCGGAAGGGAGCCCTGGGGTGGTGGGCAGGCTTCCCAGCGGAGTGTCAGCAGGAGACACGAGCCACACCCCCCCAGCTCTCTCCCCACAGGACCCCCCACCCAGCCTCACAGGCCACCGAAGCCCCTCCTCTCTCTGGCCTCAGTTTCCCCTAAAAGGGCAACAAGGCCCGGCAGCTCTGACAGCCCCAAACCAGCCTCTCATGGGGCCCTGAAGGTCCTCTGCTGTCTTTCCCACCAGAGGCAGGCATCTGGGACAGAGCTTGGAAAGGCCTGCCCTGCTCTGGGCCCAAGTGGGGAGAGTCCAGCCCCACCCAGGCCAGCGGTCCCCTCTCCCCACGGCAGAGTGTGCCCCTCCCTTCCCCCACCTGGCCGAGACAGCAACACCTCGGGACCCTGGAACCCAGGGTCTCACCCCACCCCAGAGACTAAGCCTCCTCAGAGAACTATATTTAGATTCAATGGGGATTATGCGACTTCCCAAGAAAGCTTTCAAAAAGCCTGAAGGTCTGGCGGGAAGGGCTTCCTCTGGAGACCCCCACCTTCCCAGGCTTTGCAAACTTCCAGGGTTCATTGTTCCAGGAACAATGGCCCCAGCTCCTTCCAAGACGGGGGCCAGCCCATTGGCTGGAGAATCTGGCAGAGTCCCTTTCCAGGGCAAACACCTAGGCAGCTGGGGCCCGGGCACTCAGCTCCCCAAAGGGTGGCCACTGCCTGAGGTAGCAACACCCCCCCCCACCATGTCCCATTCCTCACGACCCAGGGAGGGGGCAGGCAGGGCCCCTCCGGTCCTCCAAGAGGGAGGTGTGCAACTTCCAGACACCTGGCTGGGGCCCAGGTGCCCCAAGGGCGACAACGCACTGAGTAACCTCTGGCTGCCGGCGAGGCAGGAGCTGTCCCGCCCTGGGAGGAGCCCCTGCAATGGCCCTCTCTCTCCTCCCCCTCCCCAACACAGACTGCGCTCGTGGCCAGGCAGTGGCTGCGGGACATCTGCGGCCCCGGAGAGAAACGCCTGCCCCACCGGCCTCCAATCCCACCGCAGAGCCTCTTACCATGAACTGCTACAACTCACACTCACCGCCTTACAGAAGGGGAAACCGAGGCCCGGAGAAAGAAAGGAACTAGGCAAAAAGACACTCAGCGGAACCTCGCCTCCCTCCGGGCCCCGAGTCTCCCAAAAGCCAACAGGGGCCCTGCCCCGAGAAAGGCTCACTTACCCGGAGGGGGGTCCCGGGCCCGCTGACCAGCTTCCACGCCTGTCGCTTGAGCTCGGCGAGCTTCGTGTGGCAGTGGCGGCACCAGCCGCCTCCGCCGGCCGAGTGGCCCTGCTCTGCGCCCGCACCCGCGCCCTCGGGCGCAGGGCGGCTGCCGCATGGGTCCTGCTCGGGCCCGTTGGGCAGCCTCTTGCGGGGAGACACCTCCAACAGCTGCAGCGGCTCGCGGGCCGGGCCGCCCTCCGCCACCTGCGGGGGGGAGGGGGCAGAAGGGGACGTGAGCCTGGGCCCCTGAGCAATGCCACCCGGGACCCAGCACCAGTGGCTCCAGATCTCAGCGCGTCCCGGCCCCGGAGTGAGGCACGCGACAAAGTTAGGAGCGCGGGGCGCGAATCTGCCGCCCGCCCTCTCCTTCCATCCCAGGAGGTGTGTATCGGGGTCCCTCCCAGCAGGAGGCCCGGCGCCCCCTGCGTTCCGCCCCAGGCCAGGCCCCCAGGGGGCGCAGCGCACCCCGCGAGCATCCTGAGCGTCCCGGACTCCGTCTCGCGGCGCCGGCGGGCGCCCCGCCGCCCGCCTCCCTCTCGGGGCCTGGCCGCGCGTACCGCGGGTGGTGCTGTGCACGGCGGGGAGCCACGGCCGCCCATGGCCTGGACGCCGGAAGGGCCGGGAGGGCGCTTCGGGCCGCGAGGGCTCTCCGGGGTCGCCGAAGCTACGTGATCCGACCCGGGGGCGCCCCCATGGTCAGGCCCGCCGCTCCGAAGTTGGCGGCGCGGGCGAGCGGGAGGAGAGCGGCTGGCGGCGGCGGCGGCGGCGGCGGGCGCGCAGGGGAGGGGAGGGCGGAGCGGGACGGGGGCGGGGCCCCGGGGGCGGGGCCGGCGGAGCGGGGCTCCAGGAAGGCCGCCCGCCCCGCCCAAGCCCTGGGCTCCACGGCGCGTGGGGGAGGGGGCCCTCGTCGCCGCTCGGCCCCTCCCACTCCAAGGACCCCGACCTGTTAAGCGAGTCCCGGCCCGAGGGAGGGGCGCTGGGGGGGCCCCCGTGAGAGAGTCGGTGCACTTGCGCGCATGCGCCTTCCTGCTCCTCTCCCGGGACAGTGGGGTCTGCGCGTCTCCTGGGAAACACCGACCCACTCCTCACTTTACAGGCAAGAAAACTGAGGTCGCAGAGAAGGTCTTGCCCCAGGTCACAAAGCTAGGCGAGACGACGAAGGGGCTGAACGCCGCCCCAGACTCGCACTCGCTCCTTCCTGCAAATGCAGCACACTCCGCGTGTCGCAAGGCCACCCTTTGGGTCTGAGTGTCGCCGCGGTCTGCGCCTCGGAACGTGCTGTCCCTGCGCCAGAGTACCTCTTTCTAGGCGAGTCTGCAGGCGGCACGCGTGTCTTTGCAGCCACGCGTGTGCAGGAAGGTGCGTGTGCGCGCTGTGCGCCCGGGAAGCGGGAGGAGGTGGCGCTGCTGGCCCCGGGGGTGTGCGCGGGACCTGTTGTCAGCCGGCCTGGCAGATGGGAACTTGGCTGCGGAATTAATTGCCTGTTTGTCTCCGGCTGAGAGGTCGCCCCCCATCTCGGCGGCCGGTTGCTCCCGCTCCAGCCCGGCCCTAAGAGTCGCCGCCGTGTGAGGCGCAGGCGGCTGGGGGTCCAGGCTCCCGCGCAGCCAGACACGCCGGGTCGGGCTCCCAGGGCGCGGCCGCGGGCTTCCCGTGGCGCGAGCGCCCCCTGCTGGCCGCCGCGCGCTGGCCGCGCCGAGGCTGGAATGACACCGGGCGCCACGAGTCCTGGGAAAGAAGACGCGCTCCGGGTACCAAGAGGAGCCCAGACAGAGAAAGGGCCGGCTGGCGGCCCGCGGCTCCCCGCGCACACAAGCCTTCACACGGATAAGAACTGCTCCTCGACTCGCCCGGGCTCCTCCAAGCGACCCCTTCTTCATTACATTCTGCCCACCACCCTTTTACTTGGAAGGTCCTCCCTGCCCACGCACGCATTCGCCAAAAAGGAGCCGCGCATAACACCACCACCCCCCGTCCGGCTTTCCGAGTCCTTTCTGACCTGTACCGTGGGCGGGGGAGGGAGGATAAAGTGGGCAGGGGCCCCCCACTCTCACTCCGCAAGCCCACAGCCCCCAGCCCCCCTTCCACCGACCCGGGGCCGGACGATCTTCCACTCTCCCATCTCATCCCAGCCCCGAAGGAGAACGCGCGTCAGCCCCCATCCGCATCCGGGTGCCACGGGGCACTCCCCACGCCGCACCGCCAGCCAACAGCCCGGTTGCCCGCCCCTCAACTAGTGTGGGACACAGCACACACCCGGCCCAGGAAGTGCGGCCCTGGCGCCCCCCCCCACTCCCCACGGTCCCTCGGAAACACGGATGCCGAGCACCCCGGGCCGGCCACGCCCGCAACTTCAGTTGTCCGCGCCGCCGCGGCGCCCCTGCGCGCACTCACTCCCACCCCGCGCCGGTTCCCGGGCGCGCAGCCCGGCAGGGGCTGGAGTCCCCTCCGGGACTCTGGGTCGCCGCCAGGCCCCCCACCCCCACCCCCCGGCAGGGCGCGCCGCGGGGTCCGGAGCCCCTGCGCTGCTCTCTCCGCCCTGCTGGCTGCCTCGCCTCGGAACGGAGCCTCAGTGGGTGACGGCGGCGCGGGCGGCGGGGGAAAGTGCGGCAGCGGGTCCCCGGCCCGGCCCGCGGGACGCTGCTCCTGCCCCGCCGCCGCGCCCTCGGCCGCGGGAACCGCGCCGCAAAGTCGCGGGGCAGCGCCTCCGCCGCCAGCGCGTCCCGCCGCCCGGCCCTCACCTTGGCTCGCCGCCGCAGGAGGTGGCTGGTGAAGCCCAGGATGATCTCCGAGTCCAGGCAGAGCGCCCCCATCTCCAGCAGGCTGGGCGCCTTGCGGGGCGCGCCGCGGGGCGGCTCTGGCGGCCCGGGCAGCGCCATGGAGGAGCGGAGCGCGGGGAGCGGCCAGGAGCTCGTCCCGCCGCCGCCGCCGCCGCCGCCGCCGCCGCCGCCGCCGCCGCCTCCCCGCTCGCGCGCGCCCTGGCCGCGCGCCCGCCGCCGCCGCCGCGCCCCGCACCGCGCAGGGCCGCGCGCCAGGCCCCCGGTCCTCGGCGGCCCCCGCGCTCGCGCCGCGCCGCGCGCCCCCGCGCTCCGGCCCCGCCCGCCCGCGCCGACAGCGCCCCCTCCGCCCGGCCAGCGAGCCGAACGCCCGGCGGCGCGGACCCGAGGAGGAGGGGCGCGGGGCACCGCAGGCCCGCTTGCAGTGGGGCGGCGGCGGTGGGGGTGCCCTTCCCCGCTTGGGTCCGCATTCCTTGCCTCGTAGGCCCGTGCCGGATGCCCTGGCCCGGGAGCACGGGGCGGGGGCTGGGGGTGGGTGCGCTGCGCAGGGCTCCCAGAAACCTCTGCCGACCGGAGACAGATCTCAGCTCTGCCCGCTCTGACCCGATCCGTTCCGGAGCTCCCAGTGGCCTTGTGCTCCCCGCTCTGCCCAGGCCCCAGAACGCCCCTGTCCAGGGCGGCCGCTCGGAAGCCCCTCTCCCACGCCCCAGCCTCGGCCTATGGACCTTCAAGGCCAGGACCCCAATGACACCGCCACCAGCAGCTTTTCTCCCCTGACCCCCTCTAGTAACTCCCCGCGGACTGGAGGACTCCTGCTGGTGGCCTGGCGAGGCCACATTGCGGTAGTTGGATCCGGGGTCCATCGGCCCAGATACCAGCTCCTCCTGTGTGCAGCCCCTGAGCAAGGAGACCAGGTTGCCTCAATAACCGGGGCCCCTGAGGAGGTGTTGGGAGTTAAGGGGGAGGCATCAAGGAACAGTGCTGGGGGCGGGGGAATTGGCCGTGAACAGGACCTGGAAGGTAAGCGGCTCGGGAGAGGATCGGAGAGCTGGGCGGCCTGGAGGTCAGCGACCTGCCCCTTCCAGAGGCCCTGGTGCTTAGGCTGCGGGACACAGCAGCTTGGCTAGGCTGCTGCCATCAGGCCAGCCTCTCCGCCCATGGAAGGATCATGGAGTCTCCCCGCCCCCCACCTCCCCTGTGGGCCAGGAGACCCTCCTGCCTCCCTGGGTTCCTCCCCTGACTCCCACTGATGGCTGCTGAAGGACACCGTCCACCTGACTGCACCCAACAGGCACATCATAAGCAGCTTATCTGTGGGCCACAGGGCCAGCAATTGCCAGCACCCGGCCCCCAGCCAGGTTTCGGGTCAGGAGAGAAACCCTGGGAGGAGCTGCCCCCCCACCGGCCCCCATGGCCAACCCTGGCCTAGGGCAGCGGTCACCGCAAGCTGTAAGAGGGGCCGGGGTCGCCTCACTCCCCCTCTCCAACCCCCTCTTCTGGGCTCCTATGGCCTGGATTTAGGAGAGGTTGTGCTCCAGCAGGCCACCCTGGAGACCTCCCATCTTCTTCACCCCCCCCCCCCACAGGCAGGCACTGGTGAGAACTGTCCCGCCCCCCTCCTCCAAGACTCTGAGCCTGGGGGTGGGGGGCTCCTCCAGTGGACCAGGCTCTTCTGGGAGAAGGCTGCTCGCCATCTCAGCGGATTGATTAAAGTCATCGTGGAGATTTTTTTAACGTTTAATTTACCAAGCACGCAGTGCGGGTCAGAGCTGTCCCTGGGGAAATCTAGGCCAAGGGAGCAAAACAGAAACCACCCCCTGCAATTGAGCGGAGTTCTGACGGGATTAATTGCTGGACTCAGCTTCCAATCAGATCCCACGTGGCAATATTTCAGGGAGGCAGGAGGACCCTGGGCCGCAGTGGTCAGACCCCCGCATCAGGCCTGGGGAGCCCTGAGCCCGGCACACCATCTCCCCAGGACTGTGGGGGGGACCTTGGGAAGCCCCCCTCTCCCACTCCACACACAAACTCGCCTGTCCTGGGCCCAACACCCTGTGGCTGGCCTCCAGCTCAACCCCAAGCCGGCCTTTAAAAGAAGGGGCGGGGGGCGCCTGGATGGCTCAGTTGGTTAAGCCTCCGAATTCGGCTCAGGTCAGATCTCACATTCGTGGGTTCGAGCCCCGTGTCAGGCTCTGTGCGTCAGGCTCCGTGCTGACAGCTAGCTCAGAGACTGGAGCCTGCTTCCGGTTCTGTGTCTCCCTCTCTCTCTGCCCTCCCCTTCTCATGCTCTGTCTCTCTCTGTATCAAAAATAAATTAAAAAAAATAAATAAAAATAAATAAAAAATAAAAAAGAAGGGGCCGGTCCCGGCAAGCTGGGAGGGCACCCCCACACCCTCTGCGGTGCGCTCTGGAGACTGAGCACCTGTGCCATCTCTGTGGCGCCGAGGGCTGGACCGGCACGGACATGGACAACGAATTCTAACATTGATCCTCCATGACAGCGGTTGCAGGTCAAAACCTGGGAGCTCTTGGAAAGACACCCCAGACACAGTGTGTGACGTGGTCAGGCTTGTCTTTCTAGAGATTTCTGTCCATAAAGGCTTGGACCCTTCCTAGGAGAAACAGAGACTGGTAACAGCCTTTGCCTCTGGGAAGAGGAGAGGGTGGAGTCAGGGAGAGGCTTTTGTCCCTTTGCCTGGTTTTAACCCTGCCTGGTCATATCTAGTAAGGAATTAAGAAAGTGGCAGAGTGCCTGCCATCAAAGATCCGAAGCCCACAAACTAGGACCACTCAGCGTGGGGCAGACCCTCACCCCCTCCAGTAGTGGGCAGAGAAAGAAGCTTCCCCCTCATATGAATGGGGCCTGAGACCCTCCCATGCTTCTAATGCCCCGTCAACTAGCAGACTCCCCTCGGCACCCCTGCAGAGACTGGGCTGGTGTCTATAGTGGGGGCAGGGACCCTCAGGAGAGCCACCGGGGATGACAGCCATGCCATGTCCATGAGCCAAGCTCCTGGACAGGCTGTGCTCTTCCCCCCCCCCTGCTCTGAGGGCGGATGTCAGGCCGGGGGAAGATGGCCACCTTCGCACCAGCCCTCCTTCAGGGGCGCCTGCGTGCTGGTAGGAAGACGGCTTGCAAACCCTAGCACCTGCTGTGGACCAGACTCCCTGTTACCCACTTGACGAGAGAGGAGTATTCTTGTGATCCCGATTTTGAAGATGAGAAAACAGGCTTAGAGCAGCAAAGAAACTGCCTTCGTCCCAGGCAGTCTGGATGGAGAGTCTGTGTCCCAGGGACTGAGAGCCCCTGTGTCCTGCGGCCTCTTCTCCCCTCCTTGCCCCCGGGCCTGGCCTCAGTGGCTTCAGGAGCGCAGCTGTGGAGGTGCGGACGGAGGGGCCCTCCCCTGGGAGCTCCCAGCCTGGGGGCAGGAGCAGGAGCCCAAGACGGCCGCGCCCACCGTGGGATCAGGGTTTGCTCAGGTAGAGAGGGAGACTGGGAGTCAGGCCGGCTCCCTGTAGATCAGGGCCCCTCACTATGCCAACCCCACTTCCCCTTCTGCTGTCTGCCCACCCCTGCCTGGCACCCCACGCCAGGAGGAGCCCAGAGGAGCCCGGGTCGGAGTGCTGTGGCTTCAGCACCTCGGCCAGCGCCAGCGGAGGGGCGGTGCTGCTGCAGGGTCCACCGCCCCGCCCTTCCTTCCAAGCTATGGGGATGGGCTCCAGGAAGGGGGGGATGGATGAGGGGGTGTGCGCCAGTGTTGGGTTTTTCATTCTTCATTTGGTCTCTCATGCACTCAGTTCAATCAACCAAGAGTCAGCCTTGACTCCTGCTTGGTCTCACAGGCCCCCCTCCTGTCCACCAGACCTCCTGTCCCCACGACCTTGGCAGTATGTCCAGAGTCAGAAAGCCCCTCCACAGCCTCTGCTGCCCAAGCCCATCTCTGCCAACACCGGACACACGGTGGCGGAGGGCAGGGGTCGGTACCGCAGCAGCCCCTGACCGGAGTTTCTGCGGCCGCTGCCTCCCCCCTTCAGTCGGCTCTGGACGCAGGGGGATGAGGCCACACCCACTCTGCTCCCCATCTCTTTCCCTGTGAGCCCCAGTGACCCCTGTGCCCCGCAAGGCCTCCCCGACCTCCTGGGTCTGTTCCAGCCCCACAGGCTTCCTCGCTGTTCCTAAACACTGGGCCCACCCACCTTGGGGTGACTGTTCCTGCTGTTCCCAGATGCCCACAGGGCTCTCTCCCTCCTCAGCTGTTTCCTAGTAGGTCACCTTAGCAAGGCCTCCCCCGCCCACTGAAGCTAGAACTCCAGCCCCGGCCAGCATTTCCCAGACGCCCAGGGCCTTCGCGTCCCTCCTAGTATCTACTGTGAATGAGCATAAAAGTTCCTTCTTTGTCTTGTTTATACTCCATCATCCCCATCAGAATAGCGGCCATTTCCCTAGTCCAGGCACAGAGTAGATGCCCCCTGATATTTGTTGAAGAGATAAAGGCACGGTGAATCCCAGACATGCTTTTTTTTTTTGCTGATTCCTTTGTGAATTCCCACTGCAGAGGGGCTCCGGCCTCTCCTACCCTCCCCCCGCACCCCCCAGCCTGGATCTCTGCTCTGGCCTAAACATAAGCATTCCTGCTTGGAATGCTCCCAGCTCAGGCCCTCCTGCCCAGCCTGCCAGGGTTCACGGCCCCTGGGACAAATCTGAGCCAAAAGTGGCCGCCGGTTAGCCAGCCTGCGGGACGCCCAGTGTGGGTCTCCTGTCCGCATGCCCCGAGCCCTGGGGTCTCCTGTCCTCTTTGCCTGGGCCTCTTCCTCAGAGCTGGCCACCTCCACTTTCAGGCCACTCAGGTGCCACCTCTCCCAGGGAAGTCCCCACCCCAGGCAGGACCAGTCCTCCCGTCCCGGTACGTCCGCTGCACCTGAGCCCGGGCCCCTCCAGAGCAGAATTAGATTCCTCTATGGGTGTCCAGAGCCCAGATCAGGCCAAGCATTCCTGGGTGTCGGTGAATGTTTAAGGAAGACAGGCAGCCAGTCAGGAAGGCTAACAAGCAGCAGAAGCAGACCCCCTCCTCCCGGTGGGCGGGAGAGAGGCAGGCAGAAAAGAGGCAGGACTCTGGGGCGCCCATCTCCGGTTTTCCCCTCAACGTGTGGAACGGGGGCACTGCCACGTGCAGCCAGCAGATGGCGCTCCCTGGCCACCGTCTCTGGTTGAAGGGAAAGTATGAGACCACCTGTTTTGAAGGACCAATCAGAAGACTCTTATGCAGACGAGGAAAGTGAGGCCTGAGGGAGGCGGGGCTTGCCCTGGGCCTCTGAGGGTGCGGGGTGCGCCAGAAGGCCCTGCCAGCCCTGTGGCCTCACCCGCATCCCCTCCATGGACCTCCTGTGCTCCTCCCACCCCAGCCCCCTGTTCTTGCTCCCTCGCCCTCCACCCCCTGGGAGCCTGAGCTTGGCCTCTAGCTTGAGGACAGGCAGTGACGGAAAGAAGGACACACGGTGGCTGAGGGCAGGGGTCCTACGGGGTCACCAGGCGGCTTGCCTGAGGGTACAGCCTGGAAAGCCTGGAAGCCCCCCAGTGCTGCTGCGCCAGGATCTGCCCCCTGCGTCCCGAGGAGCCCGTAAACGGCCCCGCCCCCCGCCAGCCCACACCTCTCACCGCTCCAGGGCGGGGCGAGCGGAGGGCAGCTCTGAAACCACAGGTACCAGGGCTGGGCGGGAAGGCGGCCTCGTGAATACAAACTCTGGGAACGCGCACGTGCGTGTGTGTAAAACAGCTTATTCGAGAGTGCACTCCTAGGCATTTATGCAAAGGACACAAGAATGCTGACTCGAAGAGGCACACACCCCCCCACGTTTATAGCGGCGCTGTAGACAATAGCCAAAGTAGGGAAAGAGCCCACATGTCCGTTGACTGGTGAACGGGTAGAGAACATGTGTTACACACACGGTGGAGTACTACTCAGTGATCGAAAAGAAGGAAATCTTGCAACAACGTGGTTGGAACTAGAGCGTATCATGCTAAGAGAAAAACAAATATCCTCTGATTTCACTCATACGAGGAAATTGTGAAACAACAGATGAACATAGGGGAAGAGAAGGGAAAGTAAGGTAAAGAGAGAGAGGGAGGCAAACCGTAGGAGCCTCTTAACTACAGAGAAGAAACTGAGGGTTGCCGGAGGCGAGGGGGGATGGGCATTAATGTGGGCACTTGTTGGGATGAGCCCTGGGTGTTGTATGTAAGTGATGAATCACTAACTTCTACCCCTGAAACCAATACTACACTGTATGTTAACTGGTTTGGATTCAAATAGATTAAAACAATTTTAAAGAGTGCACAGCCCTGGCACCCTTCCATGTGCACCACACGGAGGATGAAAGCACCATGAGCTGAGTGAATAAAGAGAGGGTGTCCAGGGAGCCACTCCCTCCAGACGCTGGGGCCCCAGCATCACTGACCATGCGGAGAGCAGGGGCCCCCCCACCCGGGCATGGCTGTGGGGGTCCCGCAGTGGAACAGAGAAGGTATGGAGGCCCATGAACTTGAGTACAGACGCAAACCAGAAGAGTGAGGAAAGCCCTTGGAAAATAAAAATATGATAATAATAAAATTCAAAAGAAGGGTTGAAAAACAAAGTCAAGAAAACCTCACAGAAAGTCGAGGAAAGAGAAAATCAGGGGAGAAGTAAAAATTACAGGATTCGAGTTGGAAGTCAAGGTTTGGATAATAGGAGTCTCGGGAAAAGAGAACAGAAGAAGTAAGAGTGAGGAGGAACCACAACAATCCCAGAACCATCGGGCACAGAAGTGCTGGACGCCCAGCACGACGGAGGAGTGGGGGGCAGGACTCCCGCTCCGGCAGGAAGCCCGCTGCCGGCCAAGGCCAACTTCTCCGCAGTAACCCGGGAGCTGGAAGAGAGCAGAGTCTGAAGCTGTGCGGGAAGGGCCCACCCCTGCTGTCACCGTGCACGACAGTGTGACAAGGACGAACACCTTGACCTCTGATTTTCTTTTCACTTTCTCAATGTTCCTGGCAGGTGGGGCCCCCCAGACAAGGGACTAAACCAGAGAAGAGGCTGAGGATGAAGGAAACGGACCCCCCCCCCAGGAGGGAGATAAAGGGCGGCTCTGGGCAGTGCGAGGAGTCCCAGGGGGTCCAGACACTCAGGGCACGGACGGGGGGGCCTTGTGGGGAAAGGAAGGGGGAAGCACCTGGCGGCTCAGTTGGCTGAGTGTCCGACTCTTGACTTTTGGCTCAGGCCATGATCCCAGGGTTGTGGGACTGAGTCCCTCATAGGGCTCTGCCTGAGTGTGGGGCCTCCTTAGGACTCGCTCTCCTTCTGCCCCTCCCCCTGCCCACACACACTTGCTGGTGAGTGCTCTCTGTCTCTCTCGAAAATAAAAATAAGGGAAAGAAGGGGGGAGCGATGAAAGAAAAGAAGAAAATAGATTATGTAATGTATTTGAACACATTTAGAAGATATTTAAACTTCAAAGGTTTAAACATCAAAAAGCATGGAGTTACTCACAATGACATAGAAAACTATGCAAATTTTTTAAACGAGGTAATTATTTTTTTTAATTAAAAAGCTGAAGCAGAAAAGAGGCAGCATGACCACAGCGCGCAGAGCACGCGCTAACGCGGGCGGGAGGCTCCTGTTCTAACCAGCTTCACAGTTACTCCTCGAGTGTTTAAATGGCGTGCGTGCACAAATTCCAGTTTTTTAAAAAATGATGTGTTTAATTTAGAAATGTAGATAAAAGTAAAAATACACTTCTGCATAATCACAGAGAAAAATCCCGAAGGAAATTACAAGAAAAGCAACTGAGTACAAAATGTCAGCCCTCGTGGTCTGAGCTACAGCGGCTCCGAAGGCAAGCTGAGTCCTCATGACGCACGTGTGATAAAACAGGAAAGAGTAAGACTGAGTACGCCGGGCGTGGTGAAACGTCCGCCCAGCGCTGCCTCCGCCGTGGCCGTGGCCTCGGTGCCCCGTGTCCTCGGTGCCCCGTGTCCTCGGTGCCCCGTGTCCTCAGTGCCCCGTGTCCTCGGTGCCCCGTGTCCTCAGTGCCCCGTGTCCTCGGTGCTCCGTGTCCTCAGTGCCCCGTGTCCTCGGTGCTCCGTGTCCTCAGTGCCCCGTGTCCTCGGTGCCCCGTGTCCTCGGTGCCCCGTGTCCTCGGTGCTCCGTGTCCTCAGTGCCCCGTGTCCTCGGTGCCCCGTGTCCTCGGTGCCCCGTGTCCTCGGTGCTCCGTGTCCTCAGTGCCCCGTGTCCTCGGTGCCCCGTGTCCTCGGTGCCCCGTGTCCTCGGTGCTCCGTGTCCTCAGTGCCCCGTGTCCTCGGTGCCCCGTGTCCTCGGTGCTCCGTGTCCTCGGTGCTCCGTGTCCTCAGTGCCCCGTGTCCTCGGTGCCCCGTGTCCTCAGTGCTCCGTGTCCTCGGTGCTCCGTGTCCTCGGTGCTCCGTGTCCCCGGTCATGCTCCATGTCCCGGCCGTGCTCCGTGTCCTCAGTGCTCTGTGTCCTCGGTGCCCCGTGTCCTCAGTGCCCCGTGTCCTCAGTGCCCCGTGTCCTCAGTGCTCCATGTCCCGGCCGTGCTCCGTGTCCCGGCCGTGCTCTGTGTCCTCAGTGCTCCGTGTCCTCAGCCAGCAGGTCAGGGCGTCTTCCCAAGGCAGCATTCAGGCCCGAGGGGGATTTGAGTGACTGAATTAAGGGAAGGCTTGTGGTGAGGCCCAGGACAGGGGAGAAGGTCCCCAGAGAGGTCCCTCTGGAGGGACTGAGCCAGCTCTGCCACTTAGACAGCACCGTCACCCCTCCAGGCAGACCTTCCTTGCCTCCTGGGTGCAGGGGAGGTGCCGCCCCCGGGTGGCTGGGCTGAGCCGGCGAAGGGCGCGCCCCGTCCCAGCAGGTGGGACACCTTAGCTCCCAGGAGGCTCCAGTGTCAGGTGGACACAGAGTCCAGCAAAGGCCTCGCTACAAATGAAGGCATGACAGAGGCCACCAGAGTATATCTGTCACAACACCGGCACGCCTTGGGGACAGCCAGAAATGTCTCCAGGAAAGGACCGTGGGAGGGGAATACCAGCAGTCCGGCAGTGGAGGTTTGAGCTGCTCAGACAGGGGAAGACCCACTTTGGGCCAAGAAACAGTGACAGGGACCGGATCCACACTCCCACCAGAAGCAACTTATAATTTTTTAAGCTTATGTATCTATTTTGAGAGCGAGGGAGAGCATGGGTGAGTGGTGGAAAGACCAGGAGAGAGAGTCCCAAGCAGGTTCCATGCTGTCAGTGCGGAGCCCAACCCACAGCGTGAACCCGTGAACCGTGAGATCGTGACCTGATCAGCGCCAGAGTCGGTCGCTTAAACGACTAAGCCACCCAGGCGCCCCCAGAAGCAATTTGAAAACAGACAAAACATAAAACAGCAGTTCACAGACACTGGCTATCAGGCGGGACAGGGGAGTGGTCGTGCGAGACGGGACGCAGAGGAGGTGAGCCCGGCGTGCCCCAGGAGGTGTCAGGGTCGCTGGCCGGCGACCCCGCTGTGGGTCCACAGGGGAGAGGAGAGATGGCTCTGGGGGTCTTCAAGGGCTCCCCTTGAGCGTTCAGCTGCGCGCGGACCAAGGCGCCGAGGAAAGGAAACCCCCCAAGGCAGGAGAAGGAGCCGCCTGGGAGGAGCAGGGGACAGGCGGGAAGGCCGCCCGTGTCTGCGGCCACGCTGGGGACTGAACACCTGCGTGCGCAGCCACGTCCTTGGTAGCACTGCTCCCAGCAGCCAAAAGGTGGTGCAGCCCCCTGCGTCCAGCACTGGAGGAAGGGGGGACTGAGTGGCCCGCCCCTCCAGCGCAGCACTTCCTGCTCGGCCTGGGACAGGCAGGAAGTTCCGACACCGGCTACAGCAGGTGTGAACCCTGAGCCCATTATCCTTGGTGAAATAGCCACTCACAGGGACAGGTACGCATGGGATACTTAGACAAGGACATTGGTAGAGACAGGTGGCAGGGGGTGGGCAGGGGAGCAGGTGGGGGTTAGTGTTGAATGGGGGGGGGCAGAATGTCAGTTAAAGCGGTACATTTTATGTTACGTATATTTTCCCAAAATTTAGTTTAAAAAATACATGCTGGGAATGGTGTGTGTTCCCATCCATCAGAAGGAATTGGCCTCGTGGTTCACAAGACATGGGGGACGGCACTCAGAAGGGGGGCGGCTGCCCCCCTTTCGGGGAAATAAAGGTGGAGCCAGTGCTGACAAAGTTGATCCTCAAGGGGATGAAACGCTTCACAGTCCGCTTACCCATGTCCCTGAACAAGGCTCATAAATACTTACAGGACGCAGAAATGACATAGCACCGACCGGTGCAAAGTTCACAGTGTTTGCCAGCCAATCGGAAACTACCAGGGACACAAAGAAACAGAAAACTACACGATGAGGAGAAAAACCAATCCAGAAATGATGCAGACGATAGAATCAACAGATGAGAACTCTAACACTATTTCTGTAAGTATATTCCAGTATGTTCAGGAAGGTCTAGGAAGGCTCGGGTACAGTAAGAGGCATGAAAGTGTAAAACAGGTCCAAGTGAACTTCTGTATGTGGGAAGTATAATGTCCGGGATGGAACCTACATTGCAGGTTCACTTCAGAAGAAGCAAGTGTCTAGACAGAAATAGAGACTACCCAGCGTGAAACAGAGAGAAAAGAAAACACCGTAAACCGTGAATAAAGGTCACGTGGCCAAATGCACACGGCACCTTCAGAAACTAGAAAAGCATAAACCCAAAGTGAGGAGAAGGGAAATAATCAAAGTGGAAATCAATTAAATAGAACACAAAAAGGAATAGGGAAAATCAAGCTACGAGCTGGTTCCTTCAGACAATCTCTACCCAAGCTGATCAGGACAAAGGGAGAGAAAACACAAGGCATCAATAGTAGGAATGGGAGAGGAGGCAGCGCCACAGACCCTACAGATATTAAAAGGATGATAATGGAGTGTCGTGCGTAACTTCATAATCTGACAAGTTCAGATGGCTGAAATTCACCTGAGCAATTGAAAATCTTCTCACAAGGCAAACTCTGGGGACAGGGAGTTGGGAAGGAAGGAAGGAACCACAGGAGCCAGATGAATCCTGGCCAATGCACCCTTCACCTTGATTGTGGGGGTGGCTTCACGGGTACGCACACATGTCCTAAGTCATTAGATTGTACACTTTGAAGACGCACATCAGTGCATCTTAAAACCGGAACCGCCTCTCAGAACCACGGCGGAAGCTCAGAGAGCCCGTGGCTGCTGGCCCCAGAGTCCTCGCACAGCGGACAGATCTGCTTCCCATGGGGCTCGCCAAGTCGCCAAGGGCATGGAGGAGTAAGAAGCCATCGTCTGTCCTTCCCTTTCTCTGCAGCGAGGAGCTCCACAGGCAGCTGGAGATCCCGGGACAGCCTGGCACAGGCCCCCAGGGGGTTGCCTGTGGGGTAGGGGCTGGGCTTGGGTGCTGAGGGACAGAGGGGCTCACAGGCAGATTCTGCTGCGGGGCTCCCGCTCCCCTGGGGTCTCGTGGCCTGGAATAGGTCCAAAAGCCACAGGTTCAGGTCTGCGCCCCGCCCTCCACCCGGTTTCTCTCGATGAGGTCTACTACTTACAACGGTTGTCCTCAGTCTCAGGCTCGGCCAGAGTCACCAGGTAGGGGTGTGGATGGCTGGCCCGTCCTACTCACTGGGCCCAGGCCCTGGTGCCATTCGCCAGCCCTCCCTTGACTCAGCCACACGGTGAGGCTTCAACACCACTGACTCAGAACACTGGTGGAGCCATTTATAGACACCAAAGTTACAGCAGCTTTAACAAGACAGAGGTTTATTTCTCACGGAGAAGACGGGCTGGCCAGTGGTCCGAGGAGCTGGGGGCCAGAGGCTGTCCCCCAAGCTGGTCCCGGGTAGAGTGACCACGTGTCTCGTTTGCCCGGGCAGAGGGGCCCCCTGGGCCATGACACTTCAGGGCTAAAACCAGCAAGTCCGGGGCAAACCGGGGTGGTCTTGCAGTCACCGTCCAGGAAGGCCCTGTGGTCCCCCGCGGCGGCATCTGCCTGTATGGCAAACGCGGGCTCAGGGCCACGGAGACCCGGTTCTGCCTGGAAAGGGGTAAGAATCAGGTCTGAGGTGGCGGCTGCCTCTCCTGTCACCCCACTCTGGGCAGGGGCTCCCGCTAACGGTGCGGGGCTGAGAACACTTGGGGCTTCTGTTGTTGAAGAGGAGGGATACTGGGGCCCAAGGCAGGAGCGGCCTGTCCTCGTGGGGGCCCCAGGGACCAAGGGGGCCATTGTGAGAGCCCAGCCCATTCGGGTTCACACCAGCCCGCCTGCAGGAGGTAATGCCACCCCTGGGATGAACCCTTGCTCCGTCCCACATCCGTGCTCCAGGAATCCGGCTGCATGGTCCCCTGGCTTTAATTTCCAGCAAGTTCTGTGAGGTGGGCACCACTGCCCTCTTTGCAGGGGTGAGAGAGGAGGGCTCCGGGAGGAAGGGGGACTGGCCAGGATCATTTGCTGATGGGCAGCAAGGCTGGGGGTTGAAGCCATGACTGACCCTCAGTCTATGTCAGGATGGGGGAGCAGAGATGGTCCTCCATCACTCCAACCCCTAAGCCCTCCACCCTCGCCCCTGCCCATGGCCAGAGCCCCCTGCCAGGCTTGGGTGGCAGCCGGCCAGGGGCCAGGATACAGTGAGGCCCCCTCTCCTCAGTCTGGCTCCTGGAGCAGGAGGGTGTGGGGGGGGGGGCCTGGCTCAGGGAGGTCCCTTGGGTCCTGGGGGTGCCCCTCCCCAACTAAAAGGCGGCTGGTGGCAGGCGGCAGGGCTTGCTGGGAGACTAGAGGGCCAGAAGCAGGGCTGAGGCTGGAAGCCGGGTGCAGGGTGGGGACCTGGCCACCCCCACCCACAAGCACCTCATTTCCATCCCTCTGGGATTGGAAGGAAGAAGGAGGGGCCCCATCAGGTCTGCGGAAGAAAGGACAGCCAGCCCCTGGACACGGTGAGGCTTTGAACACACGTTTATTTTCATCAGTCTGTCATGCCTATACCCACCCGGAGCTACAGAACACGGAATACCCTTAACACGCCCTTACGCGCCCTGCCCCACCCCCAACCTCAGCAGGGGCGCCCCCCGGGCCCCACACATGGAACAGACACCCGTAGAGTGAAATAGCCACCAGCTGACTGCCAGTGGGGGGCAGCATCTAAGGTCCTCTGGACCCTTCGGAGCGCCATGGCCCCAGCTGCCCTGAAGAGAGGCGGCCACCGAGCCGAGAAAGGGGAAGGTGCTGGCTGGAGGGCGGGTGGGCTCTGCCCCGGGGAACACAACCTCCTCCTCCTCCAGCGCAGCCAGGGTCCCTGGTGTGGGCTGGAATCACACCCTCCTGCGGCCAGCAGCCCACCTCCCCTCTGCCGCCCTCACTTCGTCAGCCTTACACCCACGTGCAGGTGGGGGTGGGGAGAGCAGGTGACTGGCCCAAGGCCACTCAGCCGGCAGTGCCTGGTGACCTCAAACCCAGACCCGTCCAACCTGTCTCCCGGGCCGCCCTGGAGCTCCTCGACCACGGAGGCAGGGGCCTGAGGGACGCCCCCACTTCTCTCCAGAGGTGCGGCCAGACCAGCGGGCCAGGGAGGCTCCGGGAGGGCCGGCCGCGCCTCCCCGGCGGGAGATGGGAGCGCAGAGGCCCTTTGCACGGCCCTTCCCGGTGCCAGGCGCGCCCCGGGCTTACAGGTGGGCTCGCATGGGCTCCCACGCGGCCTGTGCGGACGGTCTCCACCGCCTCCCCACCCACTTTCTTTCCGCCAGGCCCCGGCTCGGTCCACACGCTCCCCCTACGGGGTCCGGGCTCCCGCAGCGCGGCTCCCAGCGAGCCCGCCGTCAACCCTACCCGGGGCGCGGCCGCCGCCGCACCAGCTCCGGGGAGGCCGGGGGGGGGGCCCGCCGTCGGGTCCCGGTGGGAATTCGGCGGACTTTCGAGAAGGGTGGGGCGCTGGGCGCCGGCTTCTCGGGCGGCCGGGAGCCGGGACGCGTAGACCGGCCGGCGCGGCCGCTGCCCGCGGCTCCCAGGCCCGGCCCCGCGGTGCGGGCGCGGGCGCGGGGCTCAGGCCGGCTCTCCCCCAGGCGGGGCGCCGCGCCCCCGGCCCTGCCGCCGGGCCGCCTCCGTCGCTGTCGCCGCCGGGCCCGCCGGGTCTAGTGGTCCTAAACATTTCACAATTGCGCTACAGAACTGTTGAACTGTTAAGAACCACTGGACCCAGCGCGCCGGGTGAGGTCCGCGGTCCGCCGCGCTGCGGAGAGAAAGCCGGGCCGCCCGCGCCCCGCCGCCCCTGCCGAGCCCCGCGCGCCCCGGCGCCCCGGCGGCGCGTCCCCTCGGCCCGCGCCACGCGTGGCCCGGCGGCTGCGTCCGTGCGGCGGCGGCGCCTTTTAAGCCACGCGGCCGCCCTCCCCCGCCTCCGGAATGCGACCGCGCCGCGCCGGCCCGACCGGTTTTTCCGGGCCGGGCGGCTCCCGGGCCGACGGGTCGCGCGGCGGGTCGTCCGCGGCCCGGGTACCTGCTCGGCGCGCCCGCGCGGGGGTGGCCCTGACTCACCGGCCCCCCCCCCCGACCCCGCCCGGCGTCCCCGCCTCCAGCGCCCGGCCGGGTGGCACCTGGCGTCCCCGGGGCCCGGGGACCACACCCGCTCCCTCCGGCCCCGGACGCCCCCCTGCCCCGACCCCCTGCCCGGCACCCGGTCTCGCTGCGGGGGGCGCAGTGGCGGGGCGGGCGAGGCCCGGGGCGCTCCGCGGCGCGGGAAGGGCGCGGGGCGGACCCGCCCATCCCTGCCCCTCTCACTTCAAAGGGAGCTTCGTGGGAGGGGGGAACAAAGAGAAAGTGAAACTAGATGGAGGCGAGGGAGGGAAAGAACGCGCCTGGCCGGTTCCTGGTTCTCAGACCCTGGTTCTCAGAGAGTAAGGAGGGCGCCCCTTCCCCCCAGGGCCCACGCCGGGAGCCCCATGCTGCCCCCATCCCCCACATGGGGCCACAGCCCACGCCATGCCCCCCCGCCCCGCGGCATGCGTCAGCGGAGCCCCATGCGCTCTGGCCTGCCCACTTAGTCACCTGGAGATGTTGGGGCCCGACCGGCGGCACCCTCTGGGGCCGCTGGCAGGGAGCTGCCCGCTGCGGGCGCGTGGGGCTTGTGCGGCCCTGAGCTCTAGGAGAGACAGTTTGGACTGAGTATCCTGAAGTCATCAGCCCCCATTTTGAGCCGCTGGCGTGGCCCCAGGGGGAGGGTGGCAGGGGCTGAGTTCAGGGCGTCACACACACACAGCCCCCAGGAGACCAGCGTCCTCTTGGCTCAGGGGCCCAAGTTGGCCCCCCGGGGACGCAGCCACCGAGTCATGGTGGACTATAGGCATTTTCACCCGCCGTCTGTGGCTTCCCTGCTTGACCCTACAGAGGTCTCCTCCCTGCCCCCCGCCCCAGCCCTGAGGCTGTGAAATGTTTAGGGCCACTAGACTCGGTGGGCCTGGCGGGGACAGCGACGGAGGCGGCCCAGGGGCAGGGGCGCGGCCCGGCGGCCAGGGATTCCTTCCCATCATCACTACCGCTGCCACCACCACAGCACACCCCTCCTGTCTCCAGCGACCCGGCACAGCCCAGACCCCTCCCCCAACACTCCCCCCCCCCCAATCCAGCAAAGGCGGGTCACTGTGTCCAGCACCAGATGGGACTGGGGAGGGCGACATTACACGGACCTGTGGGCCCCACTTGCAGCAGGAGACACTGAAGTGTAACCCGAAAGGGAACTCCCTGGCACAAAGCGAGATGGGGCAGGCTGTCGTTGGGAGTGGGGTGGCCGGGGGGGCCCTGAGGCGTCTGACCCTCTGCTGGAAAACACTGGGTAAACACAGTGGCCTAAGTGAGAAAGAGATGTTTCCCAGAGATAGCCTGGGACCCCAGTGATTTGAGGTGCGCCTGGGAGCCGAGGCCTCACCCAAAGGGCAATTAGTGGGCGTGAGCAGCACAGCCCTCCTCCTGGTGCCACCGAGACCCCACGGGCTCCGGACGCCTCCCACGTCTCGCCCCAGCCCCGGTGCCGGGGTCCCGGGTGACGCCCACAGGAGGGGAGGAGGCTGCCCGGTGCCAGGTGGGCCCAGAGCCCGAGTGTGCCAACGTGCAGCCTGAGCGCAGGACCCGGCCTCAGTTTCTCAGCTGTAAAATGGGAGGGAAACACAGCCCATGCCCTCCTGGCAGCACAGTGGGACGTGATGAGCTGGCACATGGCGAAAGGGGAGCCTCAGTGTCGTCACCGCATGGCCACTCGGGCTCACACGATTCTTGTTGGGACCCAGGGGACTGGCCCTTTGCTGCCCCGTGGCCACTGGGTGATTGTCAGAGGAGCTGACTTATAGATCCAGACCGGCCTCTTCCCAGGGACACAAAAAGGCGCTGAGGAAGTTTCCAGGCATGTGCCTGTGACTTTCCACACCTTTCTGAGACACGTACACCCAGTCCGGGAGCTGCTCCCTGTACGGCTCTGTGTCCCACAGGTGTAGGGGCCCAGGAACGGGGTTCTGTCCCCACCACCTGCCCTGGGGGGGGCACCCTCCCCCTCTGCCTGGCTGGCAGTGAGCCACCTGCGGAGGAGCCAAGCCAGCATGTGCTCTCCCTGGGACACCCAGGACACAGGCTAGGGGGGCGCAGCGACACTGCCGGGTGCGGAGGGTGCGGCCACGTGGGCTGACGAGAGCCGCCTGCAGCCTTCACAGCCTGGGGCTCCTCGGGGTCTGAGAGAAGGCTGGGGACCCAGGGCTGTGAGCAAGCAGGGCCCCAGGGACACGGAGGGGGCGCTGGGCCGAGGGACCCTCCTTGCCTCCACCAGGCCCGTGTCCCGCTGTCCTGGCCCCCCACTCTGCCCCCCTGAGCCCCCTTCTTCCCCCATAACCCCCTCACAGGCCTTCATCAGGGTGGAGGGCAAAGGCTCCCAGGACCAGCGTGCTCATGTGGTGTGACCTGGTTGTGCAAGGCCCAGGCACACCCGTGTCTGGGCGAGAATCTGGAAGGCTGCCAGCCGAGGTGCCAGCCCGGGCCTGGGAACCAGGCTGAGAAGCCTGGGGGTGAGGGCGGAGCCTCCCCCAGCCCCGCCCGCCCGGGACCAGCCCCAGCTGCACAGTGGGCGCCCGGGGCAAGCTCTTCGGGGCCACGCCGTTCCCCCCGGAGCCGGGCCTGGCTCTCCCAAGCCCCCACCCCAGGGGCCAGATGGACGGACAGACAGACAGGAATCCTTAAGGGGGCAGTTAAAGAGCTGCCAAGGTGGTGGAGAACCCGGATGGAGGTATCCTCTCCCCTCCCCCTCCGCCCTTCTCCCTGGCCCCATGCGCTCCTCAGCTCAGCAAGGAGGGGTGAGGAACTGTGTCTGGGGGAGGGCAGCCTCAAGCCAGGCCAGGCCCAAAGCAACAGGGGGGCAGGCGTGGGCCTGAGGGGGCCCTTGCCCCTGCACTGGTTCTAGTTGGGACAGAGAACCAGCCAGGGGTCCAAACACCTGACCTCACTCTCAGCCAGGCCACCCACAGGACTCGGGGCTGCCCACCAGCCCTGGAAAGCCACACCCACTGGCCGAGGTGCCCTGGTCACCCAGGCTGTGGCGACTAGGTGACCAGGGCCGGCAAGGGTCACCCCCTCATTTCTCCCTGGGCAGGGGCCATGGGCACGTTGGGCTGGACTGAACCTTGGGGGGCAGCCAGACTGACTGGGAGGGGCCGGGAGGACTAGAGAGGCGGCCGGGTCAGGTCGGTCTGCACAAGCGGGTCAGGCAGAGGCAGGGGTGGGTGGGGGCTGCTGGGAGGAGGGGGTTCCAAGTGTCAAGACCGAGAAGGAGCGGACGGAGGGAGGAGACGGGGCAGAGGCTATGTGGAGGAGGTGCAGCCTGAAGACGCCTCCGGAAGAGGGAGGTGGGACCGCGGGGTGGCCCGGCCTGGCGTCCCTCACCCCCAGGGTGCTGAAGACATGGCCCTTTGACCCAGAGCCCGGGGCGCGACTCCCCCCCACACACACACCCACGGTCCTGGGACCCAGAAGGACGCCCTGGAGCCGGGGTCGGGGTACCGAGGGAGGGCCCCGGAGAGACTTTATTGCTACTCTGCCCAGCCAAGACGTTTAGGCTGTGTGGGGAGCAGTGGGGAGCCACGGGGGGCAGTCCCAGTCTGGGTGGCGTGGCGGCACCCCTCGGCAGCCACAGACAGAAGGAACAGCCTGCTCAGTGGCAAGGCAGCTTCAGGTTAGACCCCAGGTGGCACTTCCCAACTGATGGGAGGTCTCTGAGACCTCTTCCCTGAGGCGCAGGCGGTGTGTGGGGGCAGGGCCACCAGACAAGCCCTCGTCCTGGGGCCCAGACTTTTCCAGGGAGGGACCCAAGGGCCTGAGCAAATGCAGCCAGACATGAGAGTCTTCTAGAGGGCCAGATGATGGAGTGGGGGATGGGGTGTGCGGTAGGAGGCAGGTGGGAGCCCCCAGTCCAGTGGGGATGGCAGGGTGGGCAGGAGATGCAGGACAGGGACCTGAGGTCCCCTCCAGGCTCCAGGAACCTCTTGGCCGTGGCCGGGGCCCTCCAGCGCTGTGGTCGGGTGCGTCACAGAGTGGCCTGATAGGACAGAACACACGAGGTCTGAGGTTGACCCTTCCTATGGGAAGCCCTCCCGGATTGCTCCCTCCGGGCACTCTTTGGCTCCCCCTATGCAGTGTGTGACCCTCCTACAGAAAAAGCCCTGCAGGCCTAACTGACCTGGACCCACGTCAGCCTCCTCCAGCTCTGTGACTGGCCCTCAGACACATCCCCAAAACACCGCCCTGTGCAGGGCAGAGGGGACTTACTGGGCCTGCGGCCTGGACACCGGCCCCACTCTGGAGCTTCTGAAGAAAGGTCACCACTTCCAGGTGCCCAGCTGCTTCTGCCTGCGGGAGGGAGGGGGGGGGGCGTCTCAGGAATACCGCCCAGCAGCCCGGCCCCTGACCACCCACCTGGAGGTCTTCCCTGGCTCTTCCCACCCATGCCTGCCACAGCTCCGGGCCCAGGGACCAGGACGGCAGGAGTCTGGGCATCGGGGGTAGGGGGAAGAGGAGGGGAGGCCAGGGGAACGGTCAGGAGGCCTTCCTGGAGGAGATGGCCTCGGAGAGGGCAGTGGGGAGCACCGGTGGCACTCACAACAAGCAGGGCGCTGCGCCCGTCATAGCCTGGGCAGCCCAGGTCGGCCCCCGCCCTCCACCATGACTGCAGGCCTTCGAGGTCCGCCCTGGATGCCAGCCTGGGAGAGGGAGCAGAGGAGGGTGCTGTCAGGACCCCAGGCGCTTTTCCAAAGCCAGCCCCAAACAGCGGGCCGGGCGGCCGGGCAGCCGGGCAGGAGGGCAGGCGTGCGGGGCTCCCTGGGGGCTGGCGGGGGCCTGGAGTCTGGTTTCAGCCAGCGGGGGCGTCTGTGACTCAGGTGGAGGGTGCGCACATGCGCACACTCACACAGCGTGCACGTGCACACGCACACACGCCCCATGTGCAGGCCAGTTTCATGTTTCACAACAGCCCTGTCCCTGGGCGGGGTTGGCAGAGGCAGCAGGTAGGTCTGCGACCTCCTGGTGGTTCAGGGAGACACGCGGGGGACCCTTGGCGGGTGGCCTGGACCTGCGTGGCGAGGCAGGTGCCCACTGGGAGAGGGACCTGGGCCCCCCTGCCCTCCATCCTCCTACCCCCACAGAGAAGCCCACTCCCCACCCAGGGGCCGGCTGGGAAAGGGGGCACCGGGTATGCCGCTGGGGGCAGGGGTGCTGCAGGGGGGGCTATCCCCCCAGAGGGGCCTCAGTGACCCCCTCCTAGTCAGGAGGCGGCAGCAGCCCCCACAGTGGCGCTGAGTTATTTCTGGGGTGACTCGTGCTGGGTGGCATCACCAGCCCCTCCCCGGACCTGTCACCAGCCTCCCACACACTTTTGTGTCTCAGAAGGGGCCCCAAATCCAGCCAAGTAGCTCAGGCTGGACAAGCCCAGCCCCAGGTGGAGTCCTGGACACTGTGGGACCTGACTGTCACTGCCCCTTCTGCCTCGGTTTCCCCACTTGTCATGGAGCCATCAAGGCCCACCTGGCCGTGCACCCCGGAAGTCCCTGCAGAGCCGCGGCCAGTGGTTGTGAGTGGTCCCCTCCCTTGCTAGGTCCTAACAGACCCATCACGTCGGAAAGCCCCCTTGTCCCTGTCACCTAAGGAGGGCAGGGGTAGGGTTGTCCCCTCTGGGAACACAAGATCAGAGCAGGAAAGCCTGAGGCTGGGGCCCAGAGGGGGCTCTCCACCCCACCCCACACCGAGGACGGGGGCCTCCAGGGTCAGGGGAGGCTGGCACCGAGGCACAGGGGTGGGGACACGAGGGCCAAAGCTTCAGGGCCTCCTTGTGAGCAGAGAGCGCGCCCACTCCTCACCCCTGGCCATTCAGCCTGAGACCCCACTGTCCCCACCCCCTCTCCAGGCTCAGGGGCTCTGACGGTGAGGGCTGCGGAACTAGGCGGCCTCCAGCACCCCAACCCTGGCGATCCCTGGTGCCCAGGCCTGGCCTCCCACACAAGCCTCTCCTGCCCTCGGCCTCTCTGTCCCCAACCCCACGTGGCCCCCAGAGCCAGCCCGGGAGGCTGACAGGCGGCACCGCGTGACCCAGTGCAGGTGGGGTTGTGACCTGTGCACCCAGTTCAGGTGACCCTGCTGGGAGGGGTGATGGCAGGTGCGGGAAAGCGCTGGGCTCCACAGCCCTGGGCCTGCCCTCCACCTGGAGACCCCCCTGTGCCTGTCTCCCCCGTGCCCCAGTGTCCCCAAGCCTGCCTTGGTGTCACCCAGGGCACCTGTGAGGTCAGAGCCACGTTAGCAACTGGCTGCAGTGTGCCAGGGCTGGACCTGTGGTTAGTTTACCAGGGACAGGGACCAGGGCCACCACAGTGCGGCCACACTGGAGCCCATCCCACGGGCAGGTGGGAGGGGACCCGTGAGACCTGTCACCCAGCCCGAAGGCGGGTCAACTCCCCTACCCCACTCTGCCCCCAAGCCCCAGGGTGGGTTCTCTTCCTTTGAAGCCCTCCACCCAGCCCACCGGCCCTCTCTACAGGCCTGGCCGCCACCCGGCGTCCCCACAGCCCTCACCTGCACAGTTCTGTCCCCGCGTCCTCCAGCTCCTGGGGGGACAGGCAGGCCCCCGCTGCCCGCAGCAGCCCAATGACATCCTGATGCCTGCCACGAGGCCAGAGAAAGGGTGCTGACCGCCTGCCCAGGCAGCCTCAGCTCCAGCACAACAATGCCTCACCCCCGCCCCCCTGCCCGGGCCCCCCGCCGGGGCCCCTGTCCCCCGCCCCCAGCCCGGGCCAACGCAATGCCCCTCTACTCCTCCAGGGACCTTCCCAGGACATCGTGGGTCTGCAGGGCGGGACTAGGACTGACCCCCACCCATGCAGGGGTGTCCATCAGCCCTGACTGACAGCTCCTCCCCCTGCATCATGAGGCCCCTGCCCTGGTCCCCCTCAGCCTAGCCTAAGGGCCCAGAGTACTCTTGTGAGCACCTGAGGACAGCCAGGCCCCACCACACGCTGGTCCCAGCCAGGGGGTGGGGAAACCGAGTCACCCGGGCCTGCACTCTGCCCTTGGAGGCCCGACGTGAATGAGCCACTAGTGGAAAATGCAGATGGCAGGGCCCCAGAGTGGGCCCCCCTGTCTGTGGGCTTCTGGAGGCTGACGGCCCGGCCCGGCCCGGCCTGGAGCCACCCACTGGGTGCGCTCGGGAGATGGGGGGAGGGGGCGCAGGAACAGGAGCTGCAGAGGCAGCTCTCTCGGAGCCCTGACCAGGCCCCTTGCCCGGCAGCGTCCGGGCACTATACACCCCCCGTCACCCCACGTTCAGGAGGCCTGGGGAGGCAGGCGGGGCTCCCGGGCCTCGCCCCCGCCCCCCCGCCCTGAAGAGCCTTCTAGAGCACAGCAGGTCTGGGAGGGAGGCCGGGAGACCGGTTTGGGGGGGTACTGCTGTGCGGGGGGCGGGGCCGGGGCCGGGGCGGTGAGCTCATCGTGATCCACCCACACCCCGCTGGGTCACCAGACCTCACCCCCCCACACGTCCTGGGGGCCCCCCACGGTCATGCTCACAAGAGTCTGGTCAGGAGGGTGCCACCCACTGCTCCCCTCACGGGGGGCGACGTGCCCACCCAGGGCTCCTGGGGCTCCCTGGGGCTCCAGGACTTGACCCGGCCAGCGGGGCAGCCCCCGGCCCACACACCCTCGGCGTCTCTCCACGAGACCCACAGGCACCCCCCACACACACACCAGAGAACAACCCGGAGCTCAGCTCCGCAAGTCCTCGCGGGGTGGGGTGCACACACACGCTCGCACACACACACAGGCACACACACGCTCGCACACGCACACATGCACACACAGCCAGGCCAGCACCCCTGCCTTTAAAAAGCCACAGTTTGCTGGGTGGGGCAGACCTGGAGGACATGTTCCCTGCCTCGCTGGCTGAGCCTGTCCCGTGAGGGCACCGCGCCCAGCCCAGCCTCCCACCTAGCACTGCATAGCCTGCTTTACACCTATGACGTGCGGGTGCTGGGCCAGGGGCTTCTCCCCTTTTCCCGCCCTCCAGCCCCTCAGGTGCCTGTGGATGACTCGTGGGAGCACAGATTCAGCCCCTTGAGCTTTGTCAGCGTTTTTCTTTCCTAGAAACTCCGTTACCAGGGTCTAGCTGGACCTGCCTGGCTGAGCTTACAGGTCACCTCCTCCAGGAAGCCCTCCCTGACCACCCTACCCATTCAGTCCTCCCTGTCTGGGCCCAAGCATGGTCACTGCTAGTACCTGCCAGGTTTGGGGGGGGTGGGCAGCGAGGCCCCAGGAAGCAGGTGTCCTCAGCTCCGCCTGGGGAGGCTGCGTCAGCACGGGCAAGCAGGCAGCCCTCTCGAAGGCAGCCCTGCCCAGGCCCAGCCCACATGTCGCAGGTACCTGCCCTTCACCGCCAGCAGCAGCGGGCTCAGTCCATCCTCATCGCGGGCGCTCACATCCAGCCCTCTCCGCAGCAGCATGGCCACCACCTCGGGGCGGCCTCCCCGGGCGGCCGCGTGCAGAGCGGTCTGACCGTTAAAGTTCTCTCGGCTCAGGTCACTGCCCTGGGGTGAGGCAAGGGCGTGTCACCCGCCGAGAGAGGGCTGCGCAGAATCGGCGAGGGGCGGGGTGCACCCCCGGAGGCAGGGCCCCTGGCAGCAGTACGGGGGGCTCCCGGGCAAGGCTGGCCTGCGCCCCCTCCCCTGCCCAGGGGCCCGGCCCGGCTGGGGCTGTCCCTGAGGCGGCGGGGGCCTCACCAGCTCCAGGAGCGCCTGCAGCACGTCCAGGTCGCCGGCGTGGGCCGCGGCGCAGGCCAGGCCGGGGGTCACAGCGTCGCGCACAGCATCGGCCTCCTGCGCGGAGGACAGGGGCACCCTGGGACCTCGCGCCTCCCTGGGGCCCAGAGCACGTCTGCCCCCAGGGACACGAAACCAGCGCCTGGCTCCGTCCTCACGGGTGGTGTGCCCGGGGGAGGCTGCCCGCCCTCTAAGGTCCATGCCCTTGTCCGTCTCTGTCGTCAGGACGGGTGTCTGACAAAGTCACAATGAGGCACTCACGTGGGAGCCTGGGAAGGGGCCCCCCCGCACACGTGGGCAGAGCCCCTGCAGGCTGCCTGCCCCCGGCACGGGAATGCCGTCTGTGGGGCGTCCAGGGGCTCCCCAAGACGCCAGAAGGCCGGGAGCCCCGCAGGGACCCATGGGCAGCCCCCGCCCGGCCTGACTCCAGAGCTCCTGCCCCCCTCCAGCTAGCAAGGCCCGACGCGGCCACACGCCCCCCAGCCTCTGACCACGGCCTGCCCTGGGCACGTGGCGGTGAGCACAGCCAGAGCCGTCCATCACAGACCCACCACCCCCACTCTGCAGAGGGGAGACTGTCACATGTGGGGTGACCCCGGGCACCACCAGGATCCGGTGCTGCTGTCCGCGGGCTCCCGTGCCAGGCTTGGACACCTATGCCAGAGGGGGCTGTGAGGTGGGGCACCAGGAGGCCCCCAACACCCCCGTGGGCCTGACCGAGCCTGAACCCCAAACCCTAGGCCCGGAAGTATGAGCTTGGCTCCCCTGTCCCTTCCAGATGAGAGGGGGGCTCCCAGGTGCTGTGCCCGCCAGGTGCAGCTGCGGGGCCCGAAGCCCCGGTGCTCAGAGCCCCACCCACTGGCAGCAGGCGCCCTCGCCGCCCGGCACCTAGGACGGGGCGCCCACCTTGACTCAGGCCTGCCACCTCACAGGCAGCCCTGCTTCCAGGGCCGGCGCTGGCAGCCAGCAGGCCCAGGCCAGCCGAGTGTGGCCCTGCTTGGTGAGGAGGCTCCATTTTGCCCACCATCCACATGTTACCAAGGCCCCTCCCGTGCACAGCTCCGGCCCGAATCCTCGCAAACCCTCCCCACCTCGGGCCCAGCCTCCCCTGGGCCCCATGCCGCACGCCTGCTGGTTCTCCGCGCACGCGCTGGGACGCTGGGCCACGGCTGGTGCCTGGCATGCCCAGCGGGGACCTGCGGCTCAGGCCCCACGCCCCCCCACAGTGGACAGTACCTGGCTCAGCCCAAGGAGCTGGGCGACCCCCTGGCCCAGCGGGCGGCCAGTCGGCGCGGGCAGGTACTCGTCCCCCGCGGGCAGCGTCATCTCCCCGCGCAGGTCCCTGGCCAGCAGCTGGAGGGGAGGACACAGAGCCAGGAGAGCCCTGCAGCAGGCAGAGCCCTGGACCAGCCACCCCCAGGGCACGCGGCCAGGGCTGCCCAGGGCCTCGCACTCCTCAGGCCAGGCTCCATCCCTCAGGCCTGAGCTTGACCCCGGCCAGGTCCCCGCAGGCCCACCCCCACCCTCCATTCCAGCAGCTCAGGGTCTCCCAAGGACCCCCGTGGCCTCCGCCCAGGCCGACTGTGTCTGAGGCCCCCTGGGAAGGGGGGAGGAGGGGATACCGTGGGAGTGGACCGAGACTCCCCTAGAGAGTGGACAAACACGTAGTCTGGTCTTGGGGTCAGCAAGGGGTGGAGGGAGCCCAGGCCTCCGAGCGGGGAGGCCCCCGTCCCTGCCCCCTCCCGACCCAGGCACACAGCCCACTGGGGTCCCCATACCCATAGCCCAAGGGGCCCGTGCCCAAAGCCGAGGGGTGTGCACCTGCTTCCTGCTGTCCAGGCTCAGCCCCGGCTGGCCCAGCACATAGGACAGCTTGGCCATGGCGGCTTCCGATGTCATGTCAAAGCCGGAGACGACGCCAGCTCCCGCCACCGCCTGTGGGGAAGCGGGCACGGCAGGGAAGGGGCGCGGCTCGCCCTGGGCCTAGGCCCACCCCTCCCCGCCCCCGCCCTCCATCCGGCGCCCACCATGCCGGCCGCGTAGCCAGAGGTCACGGTGCCCTGAAGGCAGTGTGTGCAGTTGAGGATGATGAGGCCCCGCTCGGTGGCCGCCCGCAGCTCCCGCAGCAGGTCCGGCTTGGTGGGGCCGTTCCCGGAGCCGAACGTCTCCATGACCACGCCCTTCAGGGGGGGCTGCAGGAAGGCCCGAACCTGCAGCCGGGAAGGGACGGGGAGGGCCTTGGCCTCTTGCTCCCGCAGCGGGAGCCAACAGGCCGGTCCTGCGCCTTCAGCTGTGACGGGTAGTCGGGGCCCTGAGCAGGGGTCTGCCCCCCGCCACGTCCCCCCAGGGAAACGCCTCGGCCTCCGTTTAGTGTTTAAGGCTGGGGTTGGTGTGGCGACAATCGGAACAGCCCCTCCAGCGCACCCCCAGACCGGCCGCCCCTCTGTCCGCCCTTATAGCTGAAATGGAGCCAGGAGCCCCCAGCAAGCCGGGTCGCAGCTCAAGGCGCAGACACGGCCCCCACGTCCCGCCTGGAACAGGGCTCCACCTAGAAGAGAGTGGACGGCACCCGGGGCCCGCCTCACACACGATGGCCCCGCGACGGCCCCGCGGCAGGAACATGAGCTTCCCGGCTCAGCAGTGCCCCGTGCTGGGCGCTGGAAAGTGTGGCCCAGAGGGTCGCCATCCGTCTCTGAACCGGCCACACAGGCGGGAGCCCAAGGACTGAGCCACTGGCCTGGGGACAGCACTTCTGTGTGAGCACCTTCCCACCTGGCAGAGCCCGGACCCCCCATCAGAAATGCTGAGTTCCGCTCCCCCTGCCTCTCCAGGGACACCCAGGGATGGGGGACCAGACGCACCGCAGGCCAATGCTGCCGGCAGCCGGCCCTGCCCCCACGGCCCAGGAGTCCGCGGAGACGGGCCACCCACCAGCCCGGCAGCCCCGGGGTCCTCTCCCCTGCACAAGCCTTGCCTAGCCTTGTGGGGTGGGGGCGGGGCTGGGGAGCCAGCTCCATGGCCCCTCATTTCCCCAGCTATGGTGAGTTCTAGAAATTTCCTGAGAAGCCAGGCTGGGGCTTCACAGCCCCAGCACGACTCTCCCAGGGGGTCCTGTGGGCTCAGCCCCGTGTACAGGCAGCCTCACCAGGGGTAAGCCCCTCCCGGGCCGCACCTGCCCCGCTCTGAGAGCCCCGTCCGGCCCCACACCCTGCGCCGGCTCCTGGGACGGCCCCACCCCCCGCGCCGGCTCCCAGGGACGGTGTCCAGGACCACCTCTGGTCCCGTCTGGGGAGACCACCCGAGCTACAAGCCCCCCCCCCCACATCTTTCCTAACTGGGTTCCCACGGCACTGGGTACGTGTCCCGTGTTTGCCCACATGCCGGGGGCGTAGTCCCAGGCCGGGCCCGAGACCAGCATGGGGGACCCGTGGAGGGAATAGCAGCCCGTCCGCCCCTCGTGCCTTCGAGGGGATCAGGTACCAGTTCACAGACTGAGACCCAGAGCTCAGTGTGACCCACGTCCCGGGGGCTGGCCGCCAGTGCCACGCACTGCAAAGCCACGTCCGACCAGACAGGAGAGTGGCCACGCTGCCCGCCGGTCACAGCCCTGAGGCCAGCACCCACATGCCGCACTTGGCCCTGGCAGTGCCCAGAGGTGCTTTTAGCTCAGACACTCTCTGTATGATGAGCCACGTGGCCTCTGAGCCCAACTCACAAGGCAGGCCGGCGTCAGGCACCGTGGCCGCCCCAGTGGCAGCTGGTGGCCGAGGGGTCACAAGCAGGGAGCAAACGAGCAGCCACAGAAGGAGCCGTCTTAGGGCCGCAGCCCAGCCCTGCAGGAACCCCGGACCACGGGCCGCGAGTCCACAGGCATCCACGGGGTCGAGCCCACGTTGCGAGTGAGGCAAGACCAGGCCCCAAACCTCCGTGGGGGGGCGGGGCTCAGGGCCACGAGCAGCTTCAGCACTCAGGGGCCCGGGTGGGTGAGGGGAAGAGGCAGGCACGGGATGCGGGGAGTGTGGAGGGCGGGCAAGGCCGCGGGTCCCTACCAGGGCGGCGGGGATCCCGGGGTAGAGACGCAGCAGCCCCACGTCCCGCTCCATGCAGCCGCGCACCACCAGCCGGTCCTTCCCGCGCGCCTTCCGCACCAGCTCCCGGTTGACTGTGGGGCAGAAGCACACGCGTGGGGCCACCGAGACCCCGGCCCCACACCGACACCCGCACGTACATGGCCCTAGCGATGCCCACGGTGCTGTCAGCCCCTCAGTGCGGAGGCCTCCTGCTGGTGTTTCCAGGGCCCCGAGCCCTCTGCCCTGACCCTCCCGAGGCACCTCCTGCCGGCCCTCAGCTCCCTCTCGGGAGGGGTGCGGCTCCAGGCTCTGCTGGCTCTGCAGTGGCTCGGAGTCTCGGGCGCAAAGGAGGACCACACCCCCCCCAGGCGGAGGCTGCCCCAGCCTGGCAGAGAGGTGTGCAGGGAAGTGTGCAGGGAGGGAAGTGGGGGGAAGGTGCAGGGAAGGTGGCGGGAAGGTGCAGGGAAGGTGCAGGGAAGTGTGCAGGGAAGGTGCAGGGAAGGTGGAGGGAAGGCATTCTGGGCAGAGAGAACAGCGTGTGCAAAGGCCAGGAAGCACAACTGAAGTGACAGAACCGAAGCAGCAGGAGGCGTGTGGTGTGGACGCAGCGAGGAGTCGGGGTGCCGCCCTCTGACGGGCACCCACCTCGCCCACAGCCCAGCAAGGAAGGAAGGAAAGAGTGAACCAGTGAACGAGTCTTCTGGGCCCTCACTTTTGGGGAAACAGAGCCTCCATCTGAGGCCTAACCCCCAGGCCCTGGGGAAAGTGGGGGGCCAGATCTTCGGAGTCTGTGCCCCTTACACCCACCGCACAGAGGAGCCACCCAGAAGGCCGTCTCCCCACCCGGGAGGCCAGGACCAAGCCAGCAGAGGCCTCCCAGCCCCGGGGGTGGGGGAGGCGCTAGGCGGCAGGCCCCGCCTCTGAGCCCCCAGGAGCCCCATGCCCAGCACAGCACCCCATTCTCTCGAGCCCCCGGCACAAGACGGCCCATCGGAGGCAGCAGGCCATCAGGAGATCCCTGGTCCGGCACAGGGAGACGGAGGCGCAGAGGCCCCATTGGGTGCAGAGCCAGGACGGGAATGGGGGGAGGGCTGGCTGCGCCAGGACCCCTGCCTGGGGCTCCTCTCCGCCCCTGCCCGCATGGGAGGGCAAGCCTCCCGTTGTTCCCAGCAGACCCATCCACGTGTGGTAATAAACCGGGGAACGTTCCGGACACACGCTGCCCTCTCCCGATGCAGCAAAGGGGGTGCGGGGGGAGCGGCGCCGCAGCATCCGTCAGCAGAGAGGCGCCCTTTAATTTAGGGCCCAGCGCCCCAGCTGGGCGAGCAGATAAGCCAGTGGCGGGGGGGGGGGCGCTGCCACCACCTGGGAGTTATGGCTGCAGAGGGGGCTTTGCAGAGACAAAGAGAGCCTGCGGCCCCTCCCTGCGCGGCGCGCCCCCTCCCTGCGCGGCAGGACCGTGGCCTCAAGAGCCGAGTCCTTCCCCAGCGGAGCCGAGGGAGGCAGGCGGGCCGGTGTCCCAGTAGCAGGAGGCGACCCTGACCGGGCCAGCTCCCCACGCAGATGCTGACAGTCCCCCCCACAGGAGGACCCTGGGCTCTGCATGTCCCCGCAGCTGGGGGCAGGGCCAGCACCATCACTGCCCCCCCGCGACCCCCAAACCGTCTATAACGGCCTCACCCAGGGAAGCAAAAACACAGGGCAGCTCGGGTGGGGCTGGGGGGTGTCATCCACCACACACACAGGAGGGTGGGGTGGCCCCTGACAGCGGGCACCATCGCCCCCACGCCCCTCCCCCAAGCCCCCCTCCCAGCAGCCTGCCGCGTCCTGGGCACAGCCTGGCGTTTCTCAACCCCGGCTGCCCAGATGGGCCTGGGGCGGGGCGGGCACCTCAACCCTGGCTGCTCGCACAGGCACCCTGGCCAGCAGGAAACAATCCTGGCGGGGTCACGGGCCCGGGGCACTGGGGGTGGCCTCTGCCCTGGGGACCGGCCTCAGCCCTGTGCCCACCAAGCTGCTGGGCCCGGCCTGCTTCGGCGTGCTCCGTGCCCAGAGGCCTGCCTGGTGTGGCCCAGACAGAGCCCGGCCACCCTGGGGGGACTCCTCCCCTCCTGAGCCCCAGATAGAGTGTGACTCAGTTCTCACGGGGGCGCCCGGCCCACTCCCTGGGGCCCATCCCTCCCTTCCCCAGCTGGCCAGCACCGCCACCCGCCACAGCCGGGAAGCTCATCTGTCCTCTGACACCCGCCCATGTGCCCCCTCCTCCAGGGAGCCCTCCTGACTCCTCAGCGAGCAAGCACCCCGCACATCCCTTACATCTGCTCACGTGTTCTGTCTCATGACCCTTGGAGGGCACTCAGGAAAGTGGAGGCTGGGCAGGGGCGAGGTGCAGGGTAAGACCCCCAGAATGGGAGTTAGGGTGGGGGCTGAGCCAGCACCTCCCTGTGCCCACCTCTCTACCTCTCTTTCCTACCCTGTGACCCCCTGCTGCCCGGCAGAGAACCCAGGGGGCAGCTAGGTCATGGGCACCACTGTGCTGGCATCCCCACGCCCTGTTGGGACCCAAAGGCACTGACGGCTTTCAGGGTTACGTGACCGGTCTGCCCATCCCAGGAAAGGGCTCCCGCTGTCGGCTCGCCGCACACACCCCTGCAGCCACCACAGCCTCTCCCTGCTCGGGGCTTCATCATCAGCCTCCCCGGAAAGACTCCCGCCCCTGCAGCCCCTGCCCCACCTGGGCCGGGCGAGGCGCTGCCTGTGCCGGAACTTTCCAGGAAGGCCCTGTCCCTAGGAAGTCAAGGCCCTGGCCACCCAGAGTCCCCTTCCTCCCCTGGCCTCTGTCTGCCGGCCCTCGAGTGGGCCTGTGGTCAGGTGGTCCAACCACAAGAGCCGCCTGGTCCTGCTGGCGCTCAGGCTTCGAAGCCCCAAAGTCCCCAGAGCAGCCTCCGCCGCCACCGCGGGGTCTCTAGGACAGGACCCCGCAGCCAGCCGGGGCGGGGACAGGTGCCCAGCGCCCCCCAGCTCAGTCAGGAGGAGACGCGGGCTGTTCCCCCGGGGCTGTGCCCCCCGTGGACCCGGAGCGGGGCTCCTGGGGACGTAGCAGGAGGGCAGCCCTGGGGGTGACTCCCTCTGGGTGTCACTGAGAACAGGTCAGGGGGAGGAAAGAGGGGGGCCGGGGCTCCCTGGAGGCCCAGGACGCAGAGGATGTCCCTGCAAGTCCCAGGGACGAGGTCACAGCACAGGAACCTCGTCCAGGTGCCCCGGGTGCGCTGCAGGCTCACAGACAGACTCCTGGGCTCAGGGCCTCAGGTCCCCCAAGCTTGCTCCGCCTCTGGTTCAGCCCCCCACTCTGGGCTGGTGCTCCCCCTTGGGGCCCCGCACAGGCCCCCCTCTCTGAGCAGCCCCAGACTTTGCAGCCCAGGGCAGCACAGAGCGCTGTGCGTGTTCCCTACTCAGGGGGGGCGCTCCTGGGCCCCAGACACAGGTGCCCGCCCAGCTCCGGGCACGACACCCGGGACAGGAGCCCTCATGGGCCGGCCCGCTCGCTGCCCACTTACGTGTGACATCAGCGCCCACCACGGCCAGAGGGGGCAGGTTGGGGGAGCAGAAGGCCGCAAACCTACGCGAGTCCACCTTGGTCACCCGGTTGCCCCGAAACAGCTGATTCTGGAAGAACAGGCAGACCTGCAGGGGAGGGGAGAGGCAGCGGCTCAGCGCCAGGGAGCCCCAGGGCCCTCTGGCCTCCCCCTGTGATCTGCGGAGCACCCACTGAGGACAGCTGGCAGATGTCGATGGAGGCTGCTCCAGCAGAGTTCCCGCCCTCCCCGCTGCTCACCCGGCAGGGCTGGGGAGAGCCGGGCAGGGAGCTGGCCACCCAGGGGCCCCCCTGCCCACCGTGCAGGGCTGGGGAGAGCCGGGCAGGGAGCAGGCCACTCGGGGGGCCCTACCACCCCTCTGTTCCTATCTACCCTCTGCCCCGACCCCTGCTTCTCAGGGAGCCCCTGTGAACCCAGCCCACCCCTGCATCTGGGCTCCAGAGCTCAGGGGTGGGGGTTCTAGTTCTGTCCCCCCAGCCGCTCCAGGGCGGTCCCCTGGGGAGGGTGGCCGGCACGGCGGCGGGGAGACAATGTGAACCACGCTCCTGTGCAGCCGCCTCTCCCCGCACGGGGTCCCCTGCAGCGTCAGGGGGTCTCGCAAGGTCTCCAGTGCTGCCGTGTGGAGAGACAGGTGCTGAGCAGGGACAGCCAGCCCCACAGCTAACAGGGAGCGACCTCCTCTCACAGACTCACACGTATACGCGCGTGCAGTGTGAGTACACTAACACACGTAACCCGAAGCACACGCGGCCCGCTGTAAACAGCAGCTCCTCTGGAAAGTAAAACGTGGGTGCTTCACTTCCTTCTGCTTTCTCTATTTTCTGGGTCTTCACACCCCGCTCGCCCGCTCCGGGGGAGGGGGGGGAGGTACCTCGGGGACCACGTACTGGCCGGCCATGAGCAGCGCCCCCAGCAGGTTCTCACGGCCGTCGTTCCAGAGGGCGTGGATGGGCACCTGGGGGAGGCCGGGCATGGGAGGGAAGGATGAAGGGAGGGACAGTGAAAGGGCAGCGGGACCAGACCGACGGCAGGCCACGGGATCGCCCGGCCCGGGACCCAGGGCCCTGACCAGCCTGGCCGGCCAGAATGGCCGAGACAGGCACCGCCTCGGGGAGCCGCAGGGCCGAGCGAGAGGCCCGGGGTGCGGCCTGGGTCCCCCACGGCGCCAACCCCCCCTGTGGCCTCGGGAAGGCCCCCGGGCCCACCCAGCCTGGGCCTTACCTGGGCACCAGTGAGGACAACGGTCTTCTGCAGGTTCTCCAGCACGAAGGACAGCACAGAGGCCGCGAAGGCCATGGTGTCGGTGCCGTGGATGACCACGAACCCGTGGTACTGCCCGTAGTGTCTCTGCGGGGGCAGCGAGCTCAGGCCGGCCTCCCCCCGGGGACGGGCAGCTAACCAGCCGGCTCCCTCCCACCCCAGAAAAAAAAGAAAGGGTCCCACATGCAGAGGGAGGGAGTCAGGGAGGCGCTGGCGGGATCGCGGGCACTGGGGGCCCAGAAGACCCTCTCTGGGAAGCAAGCCTCTGCTTGGAGTCTCTCTGCTCCAAGCTCTCCCCCTGCACCCAGGACAGCTTCCTTCCTGACACCTCTAATTGCAGGAGAGACACGGCCTGGTGGGGAGGGGTCTCTGGTACTCTCCCAGGATACGAAGGTGCCCTCTGGACTTCCGGCCGGAGTCTCCCCCAGGCGGTGTCCGGCCAGGGCTCCCAGGAACACCGGTGCATTGGGGGGCACACGGGAGGTGAGCACAGGGCTCCGGGAGGGCCCTCGCTGTGGGGGCGCCTGAGCCCGTGAGCCCGGGTCCTGGTCCTGTAGGAGGGCCAGGCAGGGACACAGCAGGGGGCACAAGGCACAACTGGTGCTGGGAGCTGGCCGGTGATCTGGGACGCTGCCTGGACCAGGACTGGGGGGCAGACATGGCCCTTGAGAGACCAAGCCAGGCTGGCCCTGGAATGTGGTAGCTGAACCGTGGGGCGGGCTGGGGCACCCTCTGCTGGCCACACAGGGCACTGCCACGGGGGGACGCCGGGGCCCTGAAGACCCTTTGAGTCTGCATGTGGCTGGACACTGCGGCCAGGATAGCAAAGCGGTCACAGGCCCCAACCAGTGGCCGCTGCTGGCCGCAAGCCAGGGCGGCTGCCCCGACTATGGCCACAGACATGTCCAGTGGCAGCCAGTGCCCCGTTCAGGGACATAAGGACCAGGCCCAGGACCACACAGCGTCCTGCTCACGGTGAGAGGGGACACAGCCCAGGCGGCTGAACACCCCCCAAGGCTAATGAACACAAGCGTGTGACTGGAGCCAGCCCCCGGCAGCAGGCAAGGGGAGCCTGCGTGATGAGCCTACGAGGCTTAAAGGAGGCAGGTGAGAATTGGTCCTGGGGGTGGGGGAGGGCCCAGGGAGGCAGTCAGGACCCCGGCCAGGCCACAGCAGGAGTGGGGGCTGGTGACCATGAGATTGGGCAGAACGGAGAGGAAAGCTGAACGGGGGGGGGGGGGGCGCTCTGGCAGCAGGTCCAAGGGGTCATTTGATGCTGTGAACCACAAGACCTGCATGGGCCCCAAATCTACTAAGTCCCCAACTCCAGGGTGGGCACGGGTAGGGTGACCAGAGGAGGCTGGGCCAGGCAGCTGCCCACCTTCCAGGGAAGCGCCGTGACCCCAGCCCAGGGTGCTACCTCAGACAGTTACAGGAACGAACCAGGGCAGTCGTCCGGACCACTTCCTCACCAGGAAAGTGGACATGGCCCTCGCTGCCCCTCCTCTGCCTGCATGGGGAGGGGGAGGGGAGGGGAGGGCCTCGGGGCCTTGCAGCTGAGGTGTGACCCAAGGAGCCAGCACCTTCCGAAGCTGCCGTTCCGAGATGCTCCCGGGTCTCAGCCCAGGCAGGCAGACCCTGGACGGCTAGGTACCTCAGGGGAGTGCTTCTGCAGCCTTGGCCCCGCCCCGCCTACAACCTCAGCCCCGCCCACACCCTCAGTCTTTCCCTCACAGCCCCTCCCAGTACACAGTCCCACCCACACTCCTAGTCCCGCCCACGCCCCCAGCCCCGCCCATTTCAGCCCCTCCCACACTCCCCAACTACCTCGATGGTCTGGGCAATCTGCACCCACTCGGTGATGGTCATGTCACTGGAGTCGAAGAGGGGCTGCCACTCCAGCACCGTGTAGAGGACCCTCTGGTCAGGGCTGGCAGGCCTGCCGGAGGCAGAAGGAGGGCTCCCACTCTGCCCCCTCCTCTCGGCCAGCTCTGTTCCCCTCCACCCAGCCAGCCCTCCTCCCTCGCCCCTGCACCGAGGGGCCTCTCAGAGGGCTCCGCATGTCCACAATCTCTCAGCGCCCCGAGGGCAAGGTCTCATGAGGGGTCAGGGCTGGGCCAGGACAAGGACAGGCCGCTCCCTGGCAGTGTCACCTTCCCAGGACGGCTCTGACAGGGGCCCAGGGCCTGGTCGTCCATGGCCCAAGAGAGGACCCTGGGAGGAGGCTCTCTGGCAGGAGGGAGGTCAGTGCCCAGGAGGCCGTGCAGGCAGCCTTGACTGAGAGCTAAGAAACAGAACCTCACGCCACCTGGGGCCAGCCCCTACCTCTCCTGATGGGTTTGGGTCCCCAAGTGCCGAGGGCCAAGGGCTGCAGTCCCCCAAGGTGGTGGGAGGCTGAGGCTCACTTGAAAGGGGGCTGCTGGTCAGTCCTAAAGCCACGAAAGTGCAAGAGGGGGCTAGTGACCACAGCCTGCCCCACGGACCCTGCAGGGGCGCTTCTGTCTCAGGAGAGCCCTCCCGCTCTGACAGCCGGCCGTCATCCCTGGCTGGGCCCCAAGGAGCCCACACTCACGGCAGCACCAGCGTGTCCTCGGGGAGGCCGAGCGTCCGGGCGTGGGCCTCGTCATGGAACATGGGCAGTGTCCTCAGGACAGCGGCCAGGCCCCTCCCAGGGACGAGCACTGCAGGCAGAACCCCGGGCAGGGGGAGTGTGGGTCAGCTCCTGTAACCGCCGGCCCCTCCCTCCCCATCAGGGCATTTACCCAACACGCTGGGGGCCAGGCCAGGGCAGGGGTCAGGGATGGGGGCAGGGGCACAGAATCCGGGGCTCTGGAGAGACTGGGCAGCCGTTCCACATCTGGCTGAGATGGCTTCCTCCATGGAGCCCCAGGCGCTCTGGCCGCCCCCCCAGGGCCGGCCCCGGCCCCCCCGGCTCCAGGTGACCCCATGCTCTAAGCTGAGGTTCGGGGGCCCAGGCTGGCCCCTGCCTTTCATCACAACGCAGCGCAATGCACCCTCGCTTCTCCCCATCACCTCCCAGGACGCCCCCACTAACCCTGGCCTGCCGACACGCTGTCTGCTCCGCCTAGAAGCCCTTGTGCTTTGCCCCAGCTCACGTCACTACCTCCAGGAAGTCCTCCTTGATGTCTGAGCCCTGCTGCCCTTCGCACACACTCCCCAGCAGCCCCTGCTCCCTCACTAGGCTGTGTGGCCCCTCTACAACCCGGCCCAGGCCCTCTGCCTGCAGCCTCCACCTCCCAGAAACGGGCATCTGGGGCACGAGCAGAAGTCGTGTTTTCGGAAACCCTCCAAGGCCACAGGTGTGTTTGCTAGAAGCAGCCCCTCGGCAAAGGCTCCCAGGCCTCAGGGTCCTGGCCCCTTGTCCCTCCCTGCTCCCTACCAGCACCATGACCTTGGACGGGTCAGCTAACTTCTCCAGGCATCTCCCACACGCCTGGCCATGCTGGACACAGTGACAAGGACCACGGGTCCCCGTCCTCGAGAAACATCCTTAGCTGAAACAAGGAAGGAAGCGGCGCCTGGGGGGCTCCGTCGGCTGAGCGTCCGGCTTCTGCTCAGGTCGTGATCTCACAGTTTGTGGGTTTGAGCCCCTCATCAGGCTCTGTGCTGACAGCTCGGAGCCTGCTTCAGATTCTGGGTCTCCCTCTCTCTCTGACCGTCCCCTGCTCGCACTGTCTCTGTCTCTCAAAAAAAATAAATAAAAACATTAAAAATTAAAAAAAGAAAAAAGAAACAAGGAAGGACAACCTTGGCAGCCCGACAGGCACTTCCAGACCCTGCTGCCACCTAGTGGCTTAAAACAGCACCGCTCCCTCACCCTGCTGTTGGGGCCGGAGAAGCCGGCGGGCTCTGGGGCCAGCAGGGGTGGGGGCAGTCGGCCGGGCCCCCTCGGGCTGTGGTGGAAGGCAGCTCCAAGCACAACTGTTTCTTTGCTGCCTCTCGAACCTGGGTGGTTCTCACCTTCTAGAAGCTTCTAGGGGCTGCCCGCACTCGCAGGCTTGGGCCCCGGGGTCCACGTTCACAGCCAGCAGTGGCTTTCGTTCTCATGCTTTGATCTCTCTGGCTTTGCCCCCCCCCACCCCATCTCCTCCCTATCAGGACCCCGACAGCTCACTCACCTCACCCTGGGGACCCCGGCCGCTCGGCCCTTCCTTAGGCCACCACGGGAGTCTGTCTCCACACCAGCCAGTGGCTGGGCTCCTCCCGCTAAATGAGAATCTGCCCGTCTCCTGAGGGCCAGCAGCTCAGCATCGGGCCCTGAATTTCCAGCCCAGCACCCTGGGCCCTCTCCTGTCGCTCGTGCCCACTGACACCCTCCTGCCTGCCCCGCAGCTCCCAGCAGGGGCGGCCTCCCCAGCAGCGGCCCTCTGAGGGCCGTGCTGGTGGATCAGCTTCCCAGGCCACTTAGCACATCACCCCAAACAAGCAGAGAGTGGGTGCGGCGCTGCTCAGCCGTCACACAGCATCTGTGGGTCAGAAGCCCGGCCCACCCCACGGTCAGCAGGACCACACTCCTCACCCACTTGGCATAGCTCAGGCTGCCTCCGAGTCCACCTGCTGAACGCCAGGCCCCTGGCCCCATGGATGCTCCTGGGTGCTCATGGGGCCGTCTCCCCAGCCAGAGAGGGAACCCCACGGGAGCCCCTGCCCCGCGCACGTTTACTGCAGAAGCAAACAATGTGGGTTCGCTGCTGCGTAAGGAAACACCACGTGCATGATCGCTGGCCTGGCCACACCCCCAAGGTGCCTGGGGCATGACAGGACCCGGGCCTGCCTCCACACGGGTCCAGCCTCACCTGAAGGACAAACCTTCAGATCCCAGGCACAGAGGATGCCTCCAGCTCCCCAGCCCCCCTGCCCCGGCGGCCAAGCTCCACCCCCCCCTTCCACAGGCTGAGAAGCCGCCCCCAATGATGCCCACCCCCCACGCCCCAGGAGGAGCAGAGCTTCTGCAGGTGTGGTGGGGTGAGGCTCTGGGGCTGGCGGGCACGCCACTGGATTATGCAGCTGGGCCTACGGGTGGGGGACTGGCCACTCGGAGGAGGCAGCCTCGTGGGGACAGGGCAGAGAAAGGCGTGGAGGCTGTGAAGACCCCAGGAACTCGGCCAAAGCCAAGGAGGCGGCAAGGACAGACCCTCGCTGTCTGGTGTCAGACGCCTGCCTACAGCACGGGAGCCCCCGGTGCGGTCACGTGCTGGAGCGGCCCCAGGACACCCCTCGGCCACTTGCCACCCCGGCTCCAGTGGTGGGTCGTGCAAACCTGGGGATCCACGTGGTCTGGGTTTCACAGGACGAGCTTGAGATGTGGATGGTCACCTCCACCCACAGCCAGGCCGCTCTGGCCAACGGTGCGGCAGGGACTGCCCGGTGGGAGGAGGCATGGCCGGAGGACCTGCCCGGGACACATGTGCGCCGCCTGGGCAGCACCGGCCCAAGGGAGACCCTCCTGGTCTGTGCTCTCCGTGCAGAACCCACTACGGACCGTCACACGGAAAGCGCACGGGAAAACGTGCAGCCAGAAAGCAGGGGCGGCGGGGGGCGGGGGCTGCGCTATGAAGGAACGTCAGGAAGTGAAGGAACAAAACACACGATCTTGGGCTTTGTGACATCCTTGGCTTTTTCAAACTGGTAATTTGTTACGATTTCCTCAATCATTCCAAGCCGGTATCTGCTCTCACACTGAACTCCGATTTTGTAAGTCGAGTCATTTTTCTCAACAAGGCCCCCCAGCCCCCCAGGCCCCGCCCCCGGGCCGCAGAGGCAGGCAGCCCCGGGGGCGAGTGCTCCGCGGCTCCTGCCAAGCCCCTCGTGTCTCAGGGACCGCGGGTACCCCCCGAACCGCCTAGAGCTCCGGCTGTAAAGACGGGAGCACACACGCCGGTCAGAGTGGCTACAGTGAACAACTCGGGAAATACAGATGCTGGCGAGGGTGTGGACACCTCCTGCGCTGCTGGTGGGAATGCAAACTGGTGCGGCCGCTCTGGAAAACAGCGTGGAGGCGCCTCAAAACACTATCGAAAGAACTCCCCTAGGACCCAGCGATGGCACTGCTGGGGATCCACCCAAGGGACACAGGAGTGCTGAGGCACAGGGGCCCATGTACCCCAACGTTCATAGCGGCACTTTCTACAATAGCCAAATCATGGGAAGAGCCTAAATGCCCATCACCTGATGAGTGGATCAAGAAGATGCAGTATATATATACAATGGAGTGCTACATGGCAATGAGAAAGAATGAAATATGGCTATTCATGGCAATGTGGATGGACCTCGAGGGTGTCATGCTAAGTGCTAAGTCAGGCAGAGGACAGATGTCATATGTTTTCACTCTTGTATAGAACCTGAAAAACTTAACAGAGGACCATGGGGGAGGGGGAGGGAGGGAGGCAAATCACAAGAGACTCTTGAATACTGAGAACAAACTGAAGGTTGATGGGGGGGTGGAGGGGGGCACTTGTGGGGACGAGCACTGGGGGTTACATGGAAACCAGCTTGACAATAAATTATCTTAAAAGCAAACAAACATGCAAACGTGAGCGTGTGAAACCAGGTTCAGGGAGGAGGTGTGGGCCACGGGCTCAGATGCCACATTCGGTGACCGAGGGGCTCTGACATGGCCCTTATTGGTGCTGCTGGGCTGCAGGACCCCCCCCCGTGACCCCCCCCGGGGCTGCCCCCAAAGTTCCGCTCGCCTGCTGGGTCTGCAAGAGCCCCGAGGGACGGCGGGCAGGCAGGGGCCACACGGGCTGGGGCTCCTCAGCAGCGGGAGGGTGGCTCGCCCCTGGGGCCATCATCTGACTGCTTTCATGATGCCCCTTGACCTGTGACATCTTTGCTGGACTCAGAGGAGGGACGGCTCCAGGGGACGTGTCCCCGGCTGCTGCAGCCTCTGCCCTCGGAGCGCCGTCCTGGCCTGCAGCCGTGCGCCCGGCTGCTGTTCACGCCCTCCGCAGTGACAATCCAAACAGCTTTGCCACAGCCAGCCCGCTCCCCTCGCCACCCTCGCCACCCCCTCGAGGCTGGAGCCCCGGCAGCAGTGCTAGGCCAGTTAATCATTGATGCCGCCCCGAGGTCAACGGCCCCGCCAGCTCGGAGAGGAGACGCTGGCCGAGCCCGGGCACGTCGCCCGACCCCTTCCTGCTCACGCCCTGGGCGCTGCCCGCGTCCCCGGACACCTCTTCAATCCACACACATTTTTGGGCAAAAAAGCACAAGATGTGTGTCCCTGAGAACAGAGAGCAGGCCTGAGGGCTGTCCCTGGTCTCAGGGGGACAGGGGTGTATGATGCTAGAGGGACAGCAGGGACCAGGCCCCGTGTCTCCTCCTCCTCTGTCCTCTCGGGTCTACGCCCCGGGCCCCCCGAAGCCTTCCTGGAGCCGGAGGACCGAGGACAAAGCAGGTGATGAGGGCAGAGCCCTCAGGGAGGAGCCAGGAGGAGCCCCAGCCCCCGCGCCCCCCAGGCCGGGCTGGCGGCTCCGAGCTGCCTTCCGAGCGCAGGACGGCCAGGCCAGAAGGCCACAGCGCCAGAGCAGGCTCCAGGGGACTCTGGAAGGTTCTGCCCCATCGGCAGCCGGCCCTCACACCCTCTTTCCCGAGTCAGGGTCTCTAGTGCGCAGCCTCTCCCGGAGCAGCAGGACCGTGGGGAGTGAGCCCCACGGCTGCCTCGGAGACGGGCTGGGGAGGCCAGGCCACCCGGCCATGCAGCCCGGACCCTCTCGAACCATATGTCGAGCTCAACAGAATCGCAGCTGGCCACCTGCAAGCCTGGGGGGCAGCTGGAGGGCAGTGTCCAGGACGGGCCAGGGTCCCAGGCGTCCTGCCTAGGGCAGCTCCCCTCTCTCGGCCCAGCCCCCACCTCTCAGCCCCTCCCGCTCTCTCCCTCCGGGGTCCAGCTCCCCCCACCCCGGGTCCCTCGAGAGAGGCCGCAGCCACACTCAGGGCCCTGGCCCCACAGGTGCCCACGGCCCTGCCCCAGACCGCCTCTGTGACTTGAATCACTGGCCGCTGCTGGCTTCACGTCAGCCCCTCAGGCTTGTGGCAGCCGAGGGGCCAGAACAGCACCCCCCATCCCCGGCGAGTGCCGCCCGGGGCCTCCAGGCTTCAGAAGTGCACCCGAGAACCAACCGGGCCAGAAGGCGGAAGGCCCCGAGGGCAGGCTCCCAGCAGCCCAGGGAGGGGCGCTGGCGGGCTGTGTGGACAGCTCCGTCCCGGGGCCTGAGCCCCGGCTGGACAGGGTCTCCGTGGAATGGGCCCCGAGGAAGGTCTGAACTGACTGTCCGTGTCACAGGGGGAGTCACAGGGCCAGAGACTGGAAGAGCAGCTGCTGGAACCACGAAGAAAGTGCGAGTGGGAAGGGGGGCCAGGCAAGGTGGGGAGGGACGGAGGGAGGGATGGGCCGAGGCTGAAGGACCGTCCAGGACAACAGACGTGTCCTCCGTTAGTCCTGGGGGACGGGAGGTGGGGAGGGCAGGGCCCAGAGCTGGTTCTGAGCCGGGGAGGGGTTGGGGGCATCAGCTCTGGGGGGACACCGCAGGGCCAGCTGAGAGACTGACCCAGGTGTGAGCACAGGGGCTTGGGGCAGCAGGGAGGGGCCGCTGGCAGGGCGGGGAGCCTGGGAAGAAGGGGCCAAGAAGTGCCAGCCCACGAGCGTGGGACCGTTAGGGACAGATAGCCGGCAGGCAGCAGGAGAGCAATGGAGAGGTTCAAAGGTGGGGCTGAGGGTCTGTCCCGGTGTCCCGGCCCCCCTGGGCTGGGCTGGGCACCCCACACATCGCGGACCAGCAGGGCCCTTTGGGGAAGGTGTAGGCAGGGTCCCACTCTCCCTGGGAATGCCAGAACATTCCGGATGCTAGTGCACAGCCATCCTCTTCCCAGCGCTTCGGGCTCGGGTTCCCCAGGCCGAGTCTCTCCCTGCAGGTGCAGAGCCCGAGCTGACGGTGCCCGTCCGGGCAGCCGTGGAGCTCCAGTGCCCTGGTCCAGCCCTCACCGCCCCCGACTCCTCCGGAGCACCAGCCACTGCCACAGGGGCACAGACAAAACGCACAGCTCCCCAAAGCGCCCCCTGCAGCTGACCGGCCCGGAGCCCGGAGCCCTCAAGCTTGGAACCACGTTGGGGGAAGGGGTGGGGTCAGGTCACCGCTCCTAACAGTTCCTGGGGGGTGGCCTGGACTGCCCAGGCTGAGACACCGTCTTGTTTGTCCAGGAAGGGGGTGGACACGAGCCACGGGGCCCTGGGGACCCCCATTCCTCTATACGGAGGGGTGGAAGAGGGGCTCGGAGCGCCCTGGAGGGTGGTGACCTGAGAAAGGCCACTGGGCACAGAACGACCCACTCCCCTCCAAGCGCCCGACTCACCGCCGCCCTCGCTCCGCATGCCGAGAGTGCCGCCTGTGTAGATGGCCAGGAGCCGCCGCTCGGGCTCCAGAGCGCGAGCCATGCCCACCGGACCAAAGGACCCAGGGGACCGGGACGGAGGGGCGGCGGCGGCGCGCCCAGGGTAGCCCGGGGAGGGGCGGGCTGTTCGGAGGCTCCAGCCCCGGCCTGGGGGCAGCGCCTGCGGTTGGGAGCGAGTGCGCGGCGGAGGGGGCGGTGGCGTCCGGGGGCGGGGCCTCCCGGGGGCGGGGCCGTCCAGGGGCGGGGGGCGGGGCCGGAGCGGCCCTGGGCTATCGGATCTCCGACCAGTGCAGTGGCCCTGTGGGTTGAGTGGCTGTGACATGTGACACACAAGCCACGTGCCTTAAGGTTGGCCTAGGGGACCCCCAGTGGAGTGGGGGGCCCTCTCCCCACCCAGGCAGCCCCCACAAACCCCTGCACACACTCTCTGCGTCCACTCCGTGGGGGGTGGGGGCGGGGGACAGGCAGAGACAAAGCCCCCTCACCCGCATCTGGGAGAAGGGCGGGAGGGGACCCCTGCAGGGCTAGAGCTTCCACAGGATGAGGGGGTGCCCTGACTGCTGGGGCTCCCGGCCCCACCCCCACCTCCACCTCCACCCCGGCTCCCCGGGGAAGACTGCACCGTCTCCTCAAAGAGCCCCTCGGTATCCGATTTCCACCCCAGAGAAGCGACTTGATAACTTCCAACAATGCGAAGGAATTCGTGTCTAAGCCCCGGCAAGCGACTGGTGTCCTCTGCTCCGGTGGCTTCGACCATCTATAGAACCTCACTCCTCGCCAGCGTCAGGGAGGCTGAAGTCCCCGCCGAGGCCTCCGTCAGGGTCCCGCGGCCGCTGCTCCGGGTGGGGGCGTCCCTCTGCCATGGCGTGTGTCCACGTCTCTCCTCAGGACACCGTCACACTGGATCAGGACCCGCCTAATGGCCTCGACTCAATTCTCTGTAAAGGCCTGTCTCCAAGTACAGTCACGTTCTGCGGGGCTCAGGGTCAGGCTTTGCCGTGTGAATCTGGGAGGGACACAGTCCAGCCCCCCAAACCTGGCCTTGCCTCCCTTTGCACGTTCCTCTCCGAGTCCTGTGTGTCTGCTCTCGGGCCCCCGGGCCAGGCGACAGCGCTCCTCTGTCCTCCCGGCCCCCGGTCACTCACCCTTTCAGGAAGCTACCCCCCCCCCCAACGCCCACCGCCAGCACCCAGGAAACGGAGTTCGGGGCCTGGTCAGAACCCACGGTGCGGCGCCCACGGGGTGCCGGGCCCCAGGCCGCGCTCCTCTCCTGCTCTGTTCTGATCGCGTTTCGGCCATCGCTCCCGATGTCCCCGCAGCTCTCTCGTTAGCCGTCTCTGTCCTACGGGCGTAAGGGCCTCTCCAGGCACTGGGGACCCAGCCCCACTTTGGATATAAACCCAGATGTGACCATCAGCACCTGCTCCGCCCCCCCCGCCCCCCCAGGCTCCGCTGGTCCGTCTTAAACTCTCCTGCGTGGAGAGAGGGCTCGGGAGCCAGCCGCTGGGGAGGGAAGGGGGCCGTTGTGGGAACACCCTTTGAAGCCTGGGTGTGAGGTAAGGACCAGAGTAAGGGACACCTCAAGGTTTGGCCAGAGCTGCACGCCGCTTAGGGATGCAGTTCCTGGCCACTCAGGGACAGCCCCGGGTGGGAATCGGCTTGGGGCCAGGACACAGTGGGCCGGGCTGGGGGCGTTGTGGCGGACGGGACGCAGCACCTGGACGGCCCAGGGGCAGAGAAAGCTGTGGCTCTGCAGTCACCAGGGCAGGGACCGCCTTTAAAGCCACGCCGAGGCTGCCCTGAGGCTGATGGGAGCCTGGCTTTCCTGCTGCAGAGGCCCAGGGAAGGGGAGAAGCCGGAGAGCCGGGAGAGAAAGTGGAGGGTCCGGACGCCAAGGCCCTGGGCCTGAGTGTGGGGGGGCGTGGGGGGCGGCGGGTCAAGGGCCGGCTGTGCCCTGAGCGAGACAAACGCCCCACCGAAGGGGAACTGCTTCCCCCGCAGGTCTGGGCTCCCGGGCTCTGTGTTTAGGGGGACGGTGTCTGTGGCTCTCTCCCTGTACGGGGGGAAGCTCTTCCAGGACCCCCAGGCTCCTCCACCAGGGAAGGCCTCCCCATGGCATCAAGACTGCGAGCTGAGTCTGGGGGACCCGGGCAGGCCCCCCCCCCCACATCTGTTTTATTTCTCAAACGGTTTAAAGGAGGCCTGCTTCTCAGGCGCCAGGGGTCTCCCATCCACACCCTAGCTGGTGCCACTCTGCCCATGCAGGGTGGGGGCGCTCGGGTCAGAGCCGGGATGCTAGGCTCCCCGGTGGTGCCCCCCCATCTGCTCCCCCTGCTCACGCTCACCTTCCAGAGCTCGGTTCTGAAAGCGCAGCCCTGGCCTGGCCGCCGCGCCTGGAGCCTGTGGGGCACGCGATCCCCTGGGCCCCCCCAGACCTCCCCCTGGCACGCGGGGCCCTGGGTGCCACGCTCCACACACCCTCCGGGGAATTTGGAGGCAAGTCCCAGCTGCGGAACCTGAGGTCCGGCCCAGGGTCCAGCCCCCTGTGACTCCACCTGTGTCTGGAAATACAGAAACGGGGACAGAAACATGCCCTGGTGCTCGTCCCGTGTGAGGGGGCGGCCGGGAGAGGACCGGGGGCAGGACCCCAGGGGGCACGCTCAGGTAACAAGCCAAGCGGGGGTTCCAGGGAACCCTGCACACTCAGGCCACGGAGTCGAGCCACACCAGGCACAGGCTTTCGCTCCCCGGGCATCACCTCCACCTCGACGCTGGGGCGTCGCGGTCACAGCAGCTCCAGAGAAGCGAAGGCTCCGCAAACAGCGGCCCCGTGTCCAGAAGGCACACCGGGCACTCGTCCACGACTCACCGGCTGCCACCAGGTAGGGCCTGCTGACGGGAGCTGGCGCGGGCAGGCCCCCCTCGAGTCCTCCGGGAGCCACATCCCAGAGGCCCGGCCCCGCCAGCCCCTCCGCACTTATCAGGCCTGCGTGGGGAGGACTGCGGCCCGGCCGTTGCAAGCACCTTGCAAATTCCACCTTAGTCCCGGTTCCCTGCAGGGAGGCACGTGAGGGTGCGTGGACACTGGGTGGACACAGCTGGCCCGGGGCCAGGCCCAGGGGCCCCTCTGAGTGGCCGGTGTGGAAAGTGAGGCCGGCAGTCCCGACAGGAAGCCTGGAGCAGAGCAGGGAACGGAGTTTCACTGGGACCCGGGGGCCAGTCCTGGGGGCAAAGGTCCAATCCAAGCCCCTAACTCAGCGACAGAGCTCCTGGGGCCCCTGAAGATGCAGCTACCCTGCCCCCCGAGGTCACTGGTTGGAGCAGACGCTGGGCAGAAGGCAGGTGGGGAGGGGCCTCCGCCCGTGCCCGCCGTGCGGTGACCTTGGGCTGCTGCCTCGGCCACACAGGGCGGCAGTGAGGAGGGGGGAGAGTCTGGTGCAAATTCTGCCTCAGGCTGCCCGGCAGCACCCCACTGAGCTTAAACACAGGGTGGCCTGGAGCCACTCACAGGCCTCTGGGTGGGAGGGACGGGCCCAGCGCAGGGGTGGGGAGGGGGGCCCTGCAGGATCCCGAGGCAGCCTCAGCACCCCCTACGCCTTGCATTTCCTTGTCCTTGGTGAAGACGCCCCCTCGACTAACCCGGTGTGTCGGGGTCACTTTGTGTTTCAGGCACGTGTATCCTGCCCCCCCGCAGGCTCTGCTGCACAAACAGTGCCCCGGCCGAGCCCACGGGCAGCGTCAGCACAAGATCACACGTGCGCCTGTGCTCCCAGACGGCGACACGCGTGTGACAAGGGGCTTGGAGAATATCAAGCCGACCTCCCTGCACCCCGAGAGTCAAGCCCCCGGTGGCTGTGTGCACGCTCAGGTGTGAGGCAGGTACCCGGGATGAGGGTCAGGCCTGGGGCGGGGGCACTGACGGCTGAGCGGCGCAGGCTGGGATGAGCTGGAGGCTGGCCGGGGAGGCCACCTCCAAAAGCACCAGGGGTGGGAGGGACCCCCTCTCCATGCCATCAGTGCCCCCCACCCCAGCAAGGCCTGAGGCCGGGGGCTGGGGAAGCGGGCGGGCGGCTCCCGGTGACCAAGCACAGCAGAGCGGGCGGGTGGGGGCTGACAGATGGCCACCAGCAACGGGAGTGTGGGCTGCAGCCACTTCGGAAAGCCCGGCAGTTTCTCAAAAACCTGGGCCACCAGGCTGTCACTGACCCGGGAACACCACCACTGCCAGGCATTTACGCGAGGGGTAAACACTGGAAGGGGAAACGTGTGCCTGCAAGGACTTACTCGGGGCGGCCTCGTTCCTAATGGGCCCAACCTGGCGACGCCGGCGGGCTCCCCCGTGGCCTGGATTAGGACATCGGTGAGCTCACACCAGCGACGAGAAGGACCCTCAGAAGCGGAGCGCTGAGCAGAAGCACCCGGGCGCAGGCGTGCATGCGCGCCACCACCGTCCACGGCGGCGGGGACAGGACCACGGCCGGAAGGCCCACGGGGTGGCTGCCACGTGGGGCAGAGGCCACGGGCAGTGCCGCCGAGCGCGCCCTCCCACGTGCGCTGCACGCCGCAAACAATCGTGCCCCGGGCACGCAGAGCCTGCACGTTAGGGCTGCGGGAGGGCAGGGCAGGGCAGGGCAGGGGCCGCGGAGAGGCCCCGGGGCTCCGCCCTCTTCCCGGGCCCCGCCTCTGGCCCAGCCATCTCACCGCCTACCCGAGCCGCAGACCCGCCGTCCCTCCCAATGGCTTACGCACGTGCTGCCGAAAATGCTGCCAGCTGTTTTGTTATAACCCCGCGTCGACATTTCCGGCTCTGTTTCCCATCACGGATGGGGCAAACCCTCTAGGAGCTTCTTGCAGCTGAGATTTGGCGGCGCGGCCAGGCGTGCCTGCGGAGACCCGGCGCTGCCGCCAGAGGGCAGTGCCGAGCCGCCGGCTCGCCGCCCTCGGAGCGACCCGCGCTCACCCGGCCCGACTGGCTTTGCTGAAAGCCCGAGCTGCGTGTCACCCTCGTGTGTCACCGTCCCCGAATACGACATAAGCAAGGAAACTCGATGTACGAGGTGACGCGCCCTTTCTAATTACAGGCCTTCAAAAGCACAGCCTAATTCGACACCCCACCGGCTCCAGCCTGTTGACTTTCGACATTATACCTTCTCTGAGGTTACAGTGACATTTCTTTTTTCCTTTAAAGAAAATCCTTTCACGTTAATGTTTGGAAGTAATTATTCCAATACAAAAGCAAACCAGCACGAAAGCAGGCGTTTTCTGCCCCACGTCCCCACGGGGTGCGTAACTCTCTGCTGGGGCGCCCTGGGCTTCCGAGGCTAACAGGAATTCTGGACTCTTGAGAGTGGCGAGCAGGTGGCGGGCAGGTCCGCACGGGCTGGAGGCAGGTGCTCCTGGCCACGGGGCTGGGCAGCACCTTGCTGTGTATCCGTTACCTTTGAAGGGGTTTGTTTTGTTTTGAGCACATACTGTATCCAACAGGAACTGTTTGCCTAGTTGTGACACAAACTAAAATTAACAGAAGCTTTAAGAAGCTAACTTCTTGGGCGCCTGGGTGGCTAGTTGGTTAGGCATCCGACTCTTGATTTCGGCTCAGGTCGTGCCCGGCATCGGGCTCTGTGCTGGCAGCATGGAGCCTGCTTGGGATTCTCTCTCACCGGCTCTCTGCTCCTCCTTCACTCATGCTTGCGTGCTCTCTCTCAAAACCAATAAATAAACTTTTTAAAAAGGCTAATTTCTCTCTGACATAAAAGAAGTCCAGTGGGCGGTCCAGAGCGGCGGCTCCACAGCTGGCAGGAACTGGGTCCTGCCACGGTGGCAGCTTCTGGTGCCGCGGTGCCGTCGAGTCTAAAGAAGGCTGCTGCGGCCCCGCCGTCAGGCCTGGGTTTCAGGAAAGGAGCAGGAAGAAACCCGGAAGGGCCCCCAGCACGTCTCCCGTTGGATGACGGTCGTTCTCTAGGATGCACCCCTCCCCCCGTGTCTGGGCTCCCACTCACCCGGACGTGCAGGCGCACACGCGTCCGCACCGGGTCCTGGGCGCCTGGAGGTCTTGTGCGCGTCTGCCTCTTTCCCTCCCCACCGGCCACGCCTGGCAGGAAGCCTTCAGGATAAGATCTAACCCTCACGCCATGCTCCTCACGCTGCACGCCCCCCCCACCGTCGGCGCTATCGTCGACATGACCCCACTGGCGGGCGTCCGCTAATGCCGTCCTGTCACGGCGAGGTCCCCGGGAGGGGCGGCCGGGTCTCGTTTTCACAGGTATGGCCAGACTGATTTCCGAAGAAGCTAAAACACTTCATATGTTACCAGCGCCATATTTTTTCCTTCCACCCCTCCGTCAACAACAAATGATACAACTCTTCTGGAAATCTCGCCAGCCAGTCTGTGGGTCTAGAGCTCACTGATTTCTAGCCCCCTTCCTACTGACAAATCTGGGCATTTCCTGTTTCGTGGCCGCTAGGACTTGCTCTTCTATGGACATTCTATTCATGTCGTTGCCGTTTATCCATGTGATTTCTGCTCTTTGACAATTTCTTTAAAGGTTTCTTTACAGTGTATGTTAACTCTGTCACCGACGTCACAAATGCTCTTAGTCTATCCACTGACTGCCAATGCTACAGTATTTTTGCCACACAAAGGTTTTTAATGCTTCTACATTGATGCTTTCTCAAATAGCTTCTGGTCTTGCAATCTGATAGTTAATGAGGGTTCCCCCTCGGGGTGCCTGGGTGGCTCGGTTGAGTGTCCAACTCTTGGCTTTAGCTCAGGTCATGATCCCAGACCGTGGTATCGAGCCCTGTAGCCAGCTCTGTGCTGAGCATGGAGCCTGCCTGGGATTCTCTCCCCCTCCCCCTCTCTGTCATTCTCCCAAATAGATAGACAGACAGACAGACAGACAGACAACGTAGCATTCTCCTACGCCTGCTGTGGCATTCTCTTCTTGGGCATTTATTCATCCATATAAATTTTAAGATTTTTTAGATCCAGTTCATAAAAGATGCCTCCTTGGCCTCGAACTGGAGTTGTATTACATTTCCACAGTAACTCAGTATTTGTGACGGTATAAAACCTTCCTAAAGATGCCCTCCCGTACGTGCAGATTTCCACGTGATCCGTTTCCGTCCGACGGGTCCTACACCCTCATTCTGAAACGTACTTTTTCTTCACCACATACACGGAATGTCTGACAGGCTCTGACCGTGACGGCGGAGACAGCCACGGATTCTGCGTGTTCGGCCTCACCCGGCTCCCTGCGCCTGTCTATACAAACAGTGCCGTTTATGCCAAACTGGGCGTCTGGAGCATTGGCACACGCGAGGCAGAGGGTGCCCGTGAGCCGCAGCAGCAACACCCGGGGCGCGGAGTCCCATGAGCTCCCCGGTAGACGCGCTCCCAGGGCTGCGCTGACCCGAACACCTCGCTGCCGCGTCGGCGGGAGGCGTCTCCTGGACGTCTGCGCCCGTCTTCCCCCGCGCTCCGCCCCACGCACCTGTCCCCTGCGCTGGTGCTGCTCTGCCCTTCCGCTGTGCTAATGCCGGCTGTGAGGACAACCCCACAGGGCGTCCTTGTAGCGAGTGACCAGACCTGGAGGTGGTCTGAGGGACCCAACACATCCCAGCAGCAGAGCTTCACCTCCTGTCTCATGTCCTGTCGCTTCTCCTCTTTCCAGAGTCTCGCTGTTCGCTAGACCCTTCAAGTCATTTGAACAGTGGTGATCGCGGACAGTCCTAATTGTAAATGACATGGTTTTAATGTTTTACTATTTAAGAGAACGTTTACTGTTGATTTTGGGGGGTGAATTGCTTTTAGTAGAACTGGCCCCCCAACAACGCAGTCCGTGTGCCAGTGACCCTGTGTGTTGACTGAGTCCCCGCAGCAGGTACAGACTGCTGTGAGCTCGCCCGCCTGCAAATCGCTACGTAATGACAGCGGCGCCTCACGATCAGGGCCCAGCTGGCACTTCCCTCAGAGCCGGGGGTGACCGGCCACCGTGTGTTACTCAGCGCCCACGCACCAGCCAAGTGAGGGGGCGTGCCGCCTTCTGTGCCAGACACACTTGGCATTTCACGAAAGCACGTCACCGAAGCAGGGAGTCGGCCGACAGAGGCAAGAGCAGCGGGGACAGGAAGTGGGGACGCTGGAGGGCTCACTGGGATGCAGCAGCGTCGGGTCCAGAAGAGAGAGCCGCGGAGGGCGCGTGGACACCCGGCCAGAGGGGTCTGGGGAGGGTAACTAGAGGAGAAGCATGATGTCCCCAGGAAGTGACCCCGGCCAAGACCCCACGCTGACAGAGCCCCTGGACACGCTTCGCATCACTCTGAGCGCAAAGGCAGAGCCGGAAGCTGATCCCGATGCAGAAGGGACAGTGACAACTGACAGCGGTCCAGAAAAGACGCTCGCGGCACGTCCCAAGGCACACCGTGTTAGAGGCGTGCGCTGTTATTGACAAGTTTTTTGCAAAGAGATAAAACGCTTCAATTCTTAGTGCTTCGGGTCCTTTAAATGAGTGTGCTAAGCAGTGTGCTCCTCTTCTCCCGTTCTGCGTGTCTGTAACCGGGGTGAGGGTCTCCACCATCTTGAGAAACACTGTAAGGTTACGGAGGGCCCCACGGCTCGGATCTCCCTGAATTTCGGCACAGACGCCGAGTCTCACAAAGGCTTCTTCGGCCCCCGCGGGTAGAAGCATCCAGTTTTCCCGCTGTGTTTATGTCGGACTCGGTAGACAGTTCTTGGTGTGAAGTTGTGCTTGCTTTCCCGGAACAGGCCTTGCCTTGTCCATTTTTTTTTAACATCACTGGATTCTATTTGCTAATAATTTCATTTTTTCCATCTTTATTCCTCAGTGAGGCGGTGTGTGGTTTTCCACTACTAATACCACCTTCAACAGATTTTGAGTCTGGCACGAGCTTCCTCGGGTGAACGGAAGGCACCCTCTCCTGCGGCACGGGACCCGCTGCCCAGCGTCCGGCCGCCCGTGAGGGCTGTGCGCCCACCCGCAGCGGCGGCGGCGCCTCTTTTATTCATTTATTAATATGCTTCTCCAGCAACCGTTTTTCTTCAGTTGCTTACGAATACTTAGTTCCTCCGTCTTTCAGTCTGAGCAGCCAGAGATGGGAACACCCCAAGTGTCCGTCGACAGAGTAAGTAGCCCAGTCGTGGTACAGACACGTGACAGGTAGTACTCAGACACAGAAAGCAGCCGGCACTGACACAGGCCACGACTCGGACAAACCGTGAAAACATTGCACTAAGTGAAAGAAACCAGACAAAAGGTCACATTCTATGATTCCTTTTATTTTTCTTAAATTTTTCTTAATGTTTATTTATTTTTGAGAGAGAGAGACAGTGCACGGGTAAGGGAGGGATGGAGAGAGAGGGAGACACAGAATATGAAGCAGGCTCCCGGCTCTGAGCTTTTAGCACAAAGCCCGAGGCAGGGCTCCAACTCATGGACCATCAGATCATGACCAGAGTCGAAGTCGGACGCTTAACCGACTGAGCCCCCCAGACACCCCTCTATGATTCTTCTAAAATAATACACCCAGAACAGGTAGATCCATAAAGACAGAGGCAGATTAGTGGTTACTGGGGGGATGGGAGAAAAGGAAGTGGGGGAGGGGCAGTGGAATGATTACTTAACGGACATGGGTTTTCTGGGTGACGAAACGATTTTGAACCTAGCGAGCCAGCGTTCCACCATGTTGTAAATACACTAAATGCCACTGGATGGTACCATAAGTTCTGTGATTTCCCCTCAATTTAAAGAAAAGAAAAGACAAGGGACGGAGGAAGACCATGCTGACACAGACGACACAACACCGGAAGGGAGCTGGGACAGGCCCTCAGACAGGCCGACCTCGGGAGGAGGAGCCAGCAGGGAGCGGGCGGGGCGCCAGTCCGCCAGCGGGCCAGCAGGGGGCGGGGCCATGGTGCGGCCGGGTCTGCACGGCGTCCAGCGACGCTCTGGGGGGGGGAGGGGGGGGGCCGCAGAACGTGACCGGCAAAGACTTCGCTCGGAGGCGTGAGACGCACGTCAGCACGTCCAGCCGAAGCTCTTGGGCCACGGGACCCCCCAGCCGGCGGCCCCGCAGCGCGGGCGCTCCGCAGGTCATTTTGCTTTGCTGCACTCTGCGGACATTGGGTTTTTTACAAATTGAAGATCCGTGACAGCCTTGCACGCAGCAGGTGTCCTGGTGCCATTTTCCCAACATTTGCTCACTTCGTCTGTGTCACGTGTTGGTAAGTCTCAAAATAGCTCAAACGTTTCCATCACTGCCGCATTTGTCAAGGTGATCTGTGGTCAGCGATTACACTCGCTAAAAGCTCAGATAATGGTTCGCATCTTGTAGCTATCACATATTTTCTGAGTAAGGAACGTACATTAATTTCCTAACCACGATGCCATTGCGCTGTGGACTACGGCTGGGGAGACAAAACTTTTACAGGCACTGGGAGACCAACAGACCAACAGCTTCGTCTGACTCACTTTTCCCAGTTCCGCGTCACTGCAGTGGCCCGGAGCTGAGCCCGCAGGCTCTCCAAGGCGGACCTGTGTCAGCAGATTGATCCGCACATTTCCAACTAACACATGGGTCAGAGAACGAGTCTCAAAAGAATTTTTAAGATATTTTGAACTAAATGAAAAATAAACAACTTATCAAAATCTGCGGGGTGCAGCCAAAGCAGTGCGTGGACGGCAAGCTCTCGGCACCGACACGTGTCTGGAATCCAGACGGACCCGCCTGCGAGCGAGAGCCGAGGCTTCCACCTGGGAGAACTGGCGGGAAGAGGGCAGCGCGGTCCTAGCGCACGGAGAAGGGGGGAAAATGAGAGCAAAAGTCACTTAATTAGAAACAAAACAAGAGAAAACTCTATGAAACTAACAGCTGGTTCTCTGAAAAGAACAGTAAAATTGACAACTCTCGCTGGGCTGACCAAGAGGAAGAAAGAAACGCACATCGCCGACCACAGGAGGGCGAGCGGGGCCACCGCGGACCGAAGGGTGGTAAAGGGGTACTAACAACTCTGTGCCTCATGAAATGAGCCAATTCCTTAAACGGCACAAACTACCCGAACTCACTAACGGTGAAAAAGATCGTCTGAATCAGCCTCTACATCTATTAAAGAAATTGACTCAACAATTACAATCTTTCAAAAAGACCCAGATGGTCTCACTGGTGAATTCTACCAAACACTTACGAAGAAATAATATAAATCCTCCACAATTTCTTCTAGAAAACAGAGGCAGAAGGAATATTTCCTAATAAGGCCAAAATTACTACCAAAACTAGGTAAAGATATTACAAGAAAACTATAGACCAACAGCTTTCATAAACACAGGTAAAACAATGCTCAACAAAACACTAAAAAAGTGTTTGGAAATTGAATGCATCGATTTACAAAAAGAATGATGCACTCTGACCAATAGCGTTTAATCTAGGTTTTACAACTGTTTCAACATTTGAAAGTCAATTAAGGTAATCCATCAGCAGTGCCAATTAAGAAAAATCACATAATCATATCAATAAATACAGACAAGCATTTAATAAAATTCAACACTCATTCATGATGAAACCTCTCAGCAAACTAGGAATACAAGGCAATTTCCTTAACACAATAAAGAGCAGTTATGGGGCACCTGGGTGGTTCAGTCAGTTATGGGTCCAACTTCAGGTCACGAGTTCGAGCCTCGCGCCGGACTCTGCTGTCAGCACAGAACCTGCTCTGGAGCCTCTGTCCCCCTCTCTGCCCCGTTCCCTACATGCGTTCACTCTCTCTCTTAAAAATAAACCAACGTTGGGGGGAAAAAAGAGCATTTATGAAAAACCCATGGTCAGCCTCAGGCTCAGTGGTGAGACCGAGCACCTTCCCCCCAGATCAGGAACAAGGCAAGGATGTCCCCCGCCACTTCCGTCCAACACTGTATCAGAAACCCCAGTTTGCCAACAAGACAAGAAAATAAACACAGATTGATAAGGAAGAAAGAAAACTCTCTCTGTTCACAGGTAACATGACTGTCTATACAGGAAACTCCTAGGAATGGATGAAAAAAACAAAACAAAATCTCCTGGAACTAATGAGCAATTACAGCGAGCTTGCAGGACAATGAATAAGGTCACACGAAGAAAGCCTGCTAACAGTCGTGCGCAGGGCGGGTGAAGACGCTCGGCCCCGCGTCACGACCCGGTCACACTGAGACACGCTTCCTGACAGAGGCAGCGCCCCTGCCGGCAGGGGAAGCGGGCGCCCGGCTGGCGGGCAGGAGCGCACTGGTGCCCCCCGGACGAAGGCGGCGAGGCGGCGTCCCCTCCCTGGACGACTCAGCAAGTGCCCTCTGCCCCAGCAGCTGTCACTCGGGAGTTTCTGCGGTCCCAGGCACGCCCGCGGGTGCCCGCGGCCACACCGGACGTAAAGCGAGACCTCAGTGCCCGCGTCCACCCGAGGCTGTGCGGTCGGTCCCGAGACGGCAGTGAAACCGCCTCCCGCGAAGCAGGTGCAGAGCACGTGCAGAGATGCAGGAAGAGGACCCACGACCCACATGAGGTGGGAGCACGAGGGACAGGCGCGCCAACGTCGTGTGCGAGCACCCAGGAACCCCGACGGGCGCCGTGTCCGTACGACGGAGAGACAGTCCCCAGTCACGTTCAGTCCAAGGGCACAGAAGCCCGGCCGGGTCGGCGTCGGGGCCGCTGGAACCGAGCACCAGGGACGTGCTCTCCCGGCTCCGGAGGCCGAGGGCCTGAGGCCGAGGCGAAAGCGGGGCTGTGCTCCCTCGGGGAGAGGCTCGGGGGGGCAGGGGAAGGTGCCTCAGGGCCCTCCCGGCACCTGCCGGCTTCCGGCACTCCAGCACTCCGGGGCCTGTGGCCATGTCCCTCCAGCCTCGGTCCCCCTCCCCAGGCGGATCCTTCCCGGGGTCTCTTCCGCGTGTCTCTTCCAGGGACACCTGCCACGGGCTGTAGAGCCCACCCGAAATCCGGGATGATGACCCCACCTCGAGGTCCTTAACCTAACCATCACTTCAAAGACCCTGTGACCAACTAAGGTCACTTTTACATGAGAATCAGAGGGTAGGACCTGGGCGGAGCTTTGGAGGGCCCCCAGTCAACCCACAGCGCTGGTGGCCCCGAGAACACCCCTCCCTGGGATGTCCGGAATCTGAGCCCCTCAGGCCGGTCCTCCCGCTGGCACCCGGCTGCAGAGCCCACTCGGGGCCCCTCCTGCCGTCGGTCCAGGCACAGTCCCGTCTTGCTCAAACCCCGCCGGTCCTTCCCTCGGGCACAAGACAAAGCCCACCCCGCAGCCCGGACCCAGCTCCTCTCTGAGCCGCCCCCCCAGTGGCTCCCGCTCCAGAGGCCTCCCCGCTGGCCCCCCAAGAACACCAGCACGCTCCCTCCCCAGCCAGCACCTCCGCTCTCCCCATCTCTACCCGCCGCAGCGCAGGGAGCCTAGGCACGTTCTGCACACAGCTGACCTCCGGGGTCGCAGCCCAAGGAACACAGGGGTGAGGGCTCGGTGGGGGGTGGGGGCAGGACGGTCTTTTACTCCCTGCCCTTTATACCTTCTCGTTTCATATCCTGCACATGTATTACCAAGAGCATAAATAACCCCTTAAGACCATGGGGACAGATGGCTAATTAATCCTTGACAAAGCAGGGAAGAAAATCCAACGGGAAAAAGACCGTCTCTTCGACAAACAGTGTTGGGGAAACTGGACAGTGACCTGTAAAAAAAGAATGAAACTTGCCCACTTTTTAATACCACCCACAAAAATGAACTCAAAATGGATGAAAGACCTAAATGTGAGGCAGGAAACCATCAGGTCCCAGAGGACGACACAGACAGTAACCTCTCTGACATCGGCCATAGCAGCATTTTTCCTGATATGTCTCCCCGGGCAAAGTGACCATGAACTACTGGGACATCACAATGACAGGCTGCTGCCCAGTGAAGGAGACACTCAGCAGCACGGCGGCCCCAGCACGGGAGGGAATGTTCACAAATGACGTACTGGATCACGGGCTAACCGAAATCTGTGCAGAGCTTAACAAACCCCACACCTAAAAACCAAACAACCCAGTGAAGACATGGGCAGAAACCATGAACAGACACTTCCCCAAGGAAGACGTCCCGTGGCCGCGAGACTCACGAGAAGATGCTGCACGTCACTCGCCATCCGGGAGAGGCTCATCAAAACCACCGAGACGGTGCCTCACCCTGTCAGGTTACGTCAACGACGTCCCTGTGCTCACGGCAGCCAAGAGCCGGCAGCAGGTGGGGTGTCCCACAGCAGACGCACGGGTGAAGGTGTGCGTGTGCACGCGCGCACACACAACGGAATATTACTCAACCGCAAAGAGTGGAACCTTGCCAGTTGCAATGACACGGATGGCGCAGCGGGTCCAGAAGGTGAAGCCAGAGAAAGACAAACACCGTGGATCTCTCTCATGTGGGATTTAAGAGACCAGGCAAATGAGCAAAGGAGAGAGAGAGAGAGGCACCCCAAAGCCCAGATTCAACCACAGAGAACGGACGGTCCCCGCGGGGAGGGGGGATGGGAAGGAGGGCAGGGGGCCGTGTGGAAATGCCGCGTCACCGACCGCACACCGACACCAGGGTTGCAGGCGCGCCGCTGGCTCTTGCGGAGGGTGGTATTTCCGGAGTCGCCATGTAAAGCAAGAGGACAGCATGAATTCACCAGTGCTGACGACGTGACGGCTTCGAGCGGCAGAGCTCAGTCTCACGGAGAAACAAAACTTACCTAAGATGCTCGGCAGGACGGAGGCGGCTCCAGAAGGAAGGAAGGGTCGGGACGGCTTTAAGGGGGAGAACCGGGGAGACGAAGGAGCTAGGTCTTTAAACAGGCCTGCCGGTACGATCGGGCTGAACCACGCACGCGCCCGGCGGCCCCCGCGGGCCCTGCCCCATCACTCCGCGCAGTGGGGCGCACGTCTGGGCCCCCCAAGCAAAGAGCCAGCAGCGGGGGAGATACCCTGGTTCTTTCCACAGAAGTCGTTCTGAAAAGGCAGACTTGTGGCTGCCCTCGGGGCCCGCTCCGGCCTCAGGCTGGGAGCGCTTCCCAGAACCCCCTGCCTGGACCACTCGAGCTCAGAGCTGAGCAAGGCCGGGGGCACAAGGGAGACACGGGCGACAGAGTGGCGTGCACACAGTGCGGGGGCCCCAGTTTACAGAAGCTGCCCAGTCCTCTACGCCAGCTCCCGTCACCACCCCGCGGCCCCAAATACACACGCCCCTCAGATCCTCTCACGGCTCCGAACCGCCTGCTGGGACCGGCCGGCCGCGGCGACAGCTCCTCTGGCCTCCTCTCGCCCCCGCGGCCCCGCCGCCAGCGCCTCGGACGTCCACACGAGGCCACCAGGGCCCTCTCGCTGCCGGCCTCCGATGCCGCCCTGACCAACAGGAGTCAGTTTTCACAGACAGGCCTGTACTCCTTTGCCAGTTTTCTAAATTCAGGAGTTTTAGAATAAAATAGGTTTTAATCTCTGACTAAAAACTGTCAGAAACAGGAAGTTAGTCTAATGCTTTTATTGCTTTAACACAGAGAATACTAGTCGCCTGGTAATCTCTCCGATGTCCAGAACTACAGCATAAGCAAAAATATAAAATATAGAGAACTGAAGTTAGTTTTACCAAAATTAAATGTTTTCCCTCATGGAAAAGAAAATCAGAGAATGCCACACGGTTTTGAGAAACACGCAGCTCCCTCTTATGGGGTCTGGGGCCCGTGGTTCCGCCTGTATCCCAGGTTTAAATCACTCTAACAAAATAGAACATACTAGCACATTCTGGAACCTTACATGTAAGATCAGCTCTATCTCCTTACCTTAACAAATTTAAAGCAAAATATAGCTCTTCTTCCAAACAAAACCTTCTTTCAGAATGGTTTTATCCCAGAATCTTTAACATGGTGAGTTTCTATTTCTAGAAAAGACTAGACTTCCCAACCCTTCCCACTGGAACAGAAATACCACTCTCCAGCCGCCAGCCACAGAGAAGAGGAACCAGGACGGGAAGCAAACCCCGGGACGCTCAGACACAGAGGAGAGTCAGTCTGCGGATGGGGCCCGCGGAGGGTCCGGCCCCTCGGGGGAGCAGGGCCCGGCCCGCCTAGGTGCCCAGGATGACCAGTTTGTGGAGCTGGTAGAGGAAGGTGTTCCTGCCCCGGCTGCTCTCCCGGTCGGCCTGCTCTATGACCAGCTTCGGATCCACCTGAGGGAGCAAACAGAGGACCAGTCAGACCCTTCTAGAAGACAGACCTGCGAGACTAAGTAAGGAAGACGAGTAATCTCACGCACACACACACACGCACACGCACGTCCGGCAGCAGACAGCGGTCTCCTGGTCCGCAAGCGTGCTTCCAGAAAGGCCCGGCTCCCACATGCTCAGTGCCCTGTGCCCGACGAGCCGCGTCTGTAACCGGTGATTCACTCGAGCTCACGCGCCCCACCCCGCGTCCTCGGGAGCCACGACTTCGTGGTTGGCTTTCGGTTACGTACGTTCCTAAACCCGCCAACCACGAAGTATAACTCTGCTCTCAGATCCAGTCTCTCAGCAGGGTCTGCAGGAGAGGTGGCCTGGTCCTGAGGGCTCTGAAGAGGGACACCAGTCGGGGCACAGGGGAGACGGAAGTCCCCGTGGACTCAGGAGGGAGAGCGCCGCCTGCAGGGGCCTCTGGTCACGCCCTGCAGCGGCCCCGCACATGGGCTCCTGGGCTCCGGAGTTAAAGCCCAACACCCCCCCCCTCAGTTCCTTCCCCTCAAGTCAAGCTGATCGTGTTTTGTGACTGTTACACAGAGTAAAAGTCAAGGTGCTCCAGGCGGGCCCTGCCCTCCTTCCCAACTGCTGCGGACGGAACTGTGCCCAAATCCCTACGTTGAAGTTCAAACCCCAGGACAAAGTGTCTGGAGATGGGGCTCTGCAGAGGCGATGGGGTTCCCTGAGGGCTCAAGGACGAGGCCCCCACGACGGGACCAGAACCCTTCCGAGAAGAGCTACGAGGAGACCCCACCCCGTGAGGACCCAGGGTGGCGGCACAGGCTGCGAGGAGGGGCCTGTCACCGAGCCCGGCTCCCCGGGGCCCGGACCTCCGGGAACTAGGAGAGAACAAATGTCTGCTGCTCCAGCCGCCTGACGGGTGGCGGGCTGTCAGCCCGAGCCCCTGGAGGCAATGCCCACGGGCGGGGGCAGCTCATCCAGATGACGGGCGGCCTGGGCACCACGGAGGGCACGCCGTCCAGAGGCTGCGTGTCTGCTCTGTGACGCCACCCCATGACTCAACAGAACTGTCCACACTGTCCCCTTCGACTCTCTCGGGACCTTCCACAGGATCCGCCCTGAGCCCCCCGAGCCCCCGCGCCTGGGCAGGTGGCCCGCAGGGCCCTCGACTTCTCACCTGATTCCACTCATACGGCTTTTCAGGCCACTTAGGGACAACTCTCCGTCTTGGTTTCAACCGACAGAACACACTAAAATTTTAAAAGGAATAAATCAACTTAATTACAGTCGGTAACTGAAAACACTAGGATTAAAAAAAATATTCTAAATCCACACTTATAACTACAGTAAACTTTTTAACGGTCAGATGTGTGTAGTTACGACCGGCAGACATTTTAACCCACTGCACATTCAAAACCAGGAAAGAAACGGAGTGAAGCAGCCACTGAGACCGACCCTCGCTCTCCCCGCCCCTCACCCACGAGTGGGGGTGCCCCGTCACCACACGTCCCTGCGTCCCGGGGCGCACCAGGGCTGGGACGTGACACACTGGAGACGCCATCAGCTTAAAAGGCAGCGAGAGCTACTGAAGACTTCCAGCAACGACAGAATGAACAGGTCTGGAAATCTTCTTGCTCCCAAAGCAACTATAAAATTTGACAAAATTGTCAAAAAACCCCCAACAACCCCAAAGATCTGAAAGCTCTGGAAATTAACGAAAAGCAAACAAGCTAAGAAGCACTCGTTCACGAAGAGAGGTGGACTCCAGGCAAGAGACTTGGGGCTGCTACCCCCCCACCGCCCACACCCCCCGCAGCACAACCTCGGTCCCCGTGTCACCAGGGACAGACCGGCCACGAAAACCAGACCCCCGCCACCAGGTCGAGCTTCCCCGATTTGGTGCAGAGGGAGAGAACCCCTCCCGTGTGGCCACACGGCCAGCGTGTGCGGCGCCCCCAGCGGGAAGGGAATGGGGACAGCCCACGGCGCTGCCGGTGAGGTCGGTCCTGCTGGGGGCCCGCGCAGAGCAACAGACCGCGTAGGAGCCCTCGAGAGAGGTCTTCGAATGAGAGGACCAGAGGGCCAGACGGGCCCTCCACACACACCCCGGGCGACCGGGAGGCGGGACACACATGCAGACAAGTCCGTGAAAGCCCTGGGGAAACATGAAAGCTGCGGAAGAGTTCAAACCCACCTGAACCTTGGACGCACCGCCCAAGCCACACACACACCTCCTGGCAAAGGGCAGGGGCTTAAAGGCTCAGCACCAAGCAGTGTGGGCACACGGACAACTAGCAAGCAGGCTGAAAAATAAAGAGGACAGCGAACACAAAAACACAGAGAGAGCCCAGGCAGCAGTGGCCTCACAACACGGCGGGAAACGTATCCTGCGGAAGCCTGAGAGGGACCGACGCCCACGCTGCTGCCCTGCGCCGTCTAAAATGACCGACTTCCAGCAAAAACTTAGGAGACGTTTTGCCAAGAACAGGGATGCGTGACCCACACTCAGGAGACAAGAGCAGCCAAAGGAGGCCGAGGGGGCCTGGACGTGGGTTTAGCACCCAGGACCACAAAGCAGCCGTGGTGAGTATGTGTGGAAAATTAGAGCAAACCACATTTTAACAAATACGTGAAAACATGGTGACAATGACTCAAAGAGAATTGCGATAAAGATTAAAAACAAAAAATTAAAACAAAAAAAGCCAAAAAGAAATTCCAGAATTTAAAAGTACAAGAACTAAAATGGAAAATTCCTTACAGCAGACCAGCACCTGCAGGTCTGAGACAGCAGGATAAAGAAGCAGGAAACCAAAGGACAAGTCAACAGAAATTAACTAGTCTGAAGAACACAGAGGAAAAAAGGGGGGGAAATGCCCAGGCCCTAAGAGCGCAACGAGAGAGCACGGGGTGCACGGACGCAGGCGAGACCGGAGCCCCCGGGGGGAGGGAAGGCGTGGGAAAACTGTATTTGAAGAAACTCCAAGATGCAAACAGATTACACGTAAAAGGACAGAAAAGGATGAGCATGCAAACAGAACCAGAGTGCTGGAGTAGCTCCGCTGATATCAGACAGACTTGAAGACAATTCTTGGGGCGCCTGAGTGGCTCAGTTGGGCGTCCAACTCTTGGTTTCCACTCAGGTCATGATCCCAGGGTCGTGGGAGGGAGTCTGCAACGGGCTCTGCCCTGGGTGAACAGCGGCCTGAGGGCCCGCCCCCACCCCGCCGCCCCCTCCTACTTGCAGACATGCACGCATGCTCGCTTTCTCTCTAAGAAATGTTTTTAGGGGCGCCTGGGGGGCTCGGTCGGTCAGGCGTCCGACTTCGGCTCAGGTCAGATCTCACTGCTCATGGGCTCAAGCCCCGGGTCGGGCTCTGTGCTGCCAGCTCTTCCTAGAGAGAGACAGACTTCATAATGACAAAGGACTGGCGCATTCGAAAGAGGCAACAAGGACAAATGTATACATATCTAACAACACAGCCCCAAAGACACGAAAGAAAAGCTGATGGACTTGAAAAAAGAAACAATTCAGTAATTATAGAAATTTCAATACTCCACTTTGAACATTTATAGAATCAGCAAGAAAAAATCAGCAAGGATAGAGGCTTGAAGGCTGCCACGACCCACCAACTTGATCTAACCCACATCGACCGAGGCCTCCACTCCACAAGAACACGGACACTTCCCAGGAAAGACCGTATCTGTGCTACGCCATAAAACGAGTCTCAATGAATTTTAAAATATGGAAATCATTCAAAGTATGTATACTGCCCACACAGAAGTAAATTACATATCAACAACATAAGGGAAGTTAGAAAATATCCCCAAATATTTTAATATTAATATACTTAGAAATAATTACCCATTTGGTCAAAGCATACGTTACAAGGAAAACGAGAGAATATTTTGAAAAGAATGAAAATGAAATAGATCAGAAAATATGGGACGCAGCTAAAGCAGTGACGGAGGGAACGTATTAAATGCTTGTGACAGAAAAGAAAGGTCTCAAAACAATAATCAAAGGTTCTAGGTTGTACAACCGGAAAAAGAGCAAATTAAATCAAAAGTAATCAGAAGTAATGGACCATGATCATAAGAGTGAACGTCAACAAAACAGAACAAAGATAAACGCAAGGAGGAAAAATCAGGAAAATGGAGCTCCCACCACACCCTCACCAGACTGTCAACAATAAGAAGTTTCCGGACTGTGCGGAAGGCTGGCAAGGACACGGAGACACTGGGACCATCAGGCACTGCTGGCGGGAACGAGACCCGGCGGTCACCGTGGAGCGCCGTCCGGCCAACCCTTAAAAAGGTAACCCCCCTCCCAGCACACGCCGATGGCAGGCCAGGCAGCCCCCCGGAGGGGACGCGCTCCGAAGACCCCGCGCACCCCTTCCGGCCTCAGCGTTCAACGCAGCCCGATGCGGAAACAACCCGCCGCGGCACCCACTGCTGAGTCCGCAGAGTGCGGCGCGCCCACGTGCAGTGCCACCCGGCCACAGACAGGGACAGACGTGTCACAGCACGGGTGAACGGCAAGCCCGTCACGCGGGGTGAGAAAGAAAGAGACGTGATGCCAGGTCCGTGAGGTTTTCCGAGACGGCGCGCAGACCGCGGCGGCCGGGGCTGGGGAGCCGAGCTTACAGACGCGCAAGAGCAGCTTCCGTTTCTTAAAACAGTTTTGTTGAGATGTAACTTATATGCTACAGAGTTCATCTATTTTAAGTCTATAATTCCACGATTTTAGTAAATTTACAGAGCTTGCACCCATTACTCTAATTCAGTTAAAAAAGTTTTTTTAATATTTATTTTTGAGACAGAGAGAGTGCGAGAGGGGGAGGGGTCAAGGGAGGGGAAGACAGAACCGGAAGCAGCTCCAGGCTCCGAGCTGTCAGCACAGAGCCCGACGCGGGGCTCAGACCCATGAACCGTGAGATTGCGACCTGAGCCGAGGTCGGACACTAACCGACCGGGCCGCCCAGGCGCCCCCACCCCGACCCAGTTTTAAACTACTTAAGGAGCACATGCTGGGGGAGGGTGGACGCCCTGTGGCGCTGAGCCGGGGTGAGGCTGGGGCAGCTGCACGAGAGCATTACAATCGCTGGTCAGGACGCGGTCACCCTTGCTGACAGTGGCTGCGAGGAGGTGACAGAGACGCCGGCCACTGGCCCCTCCCTGCCTGAGGCAGTGCCCTGTGGAGGGCACGTAGCCCCTGGCCTCCCGGTGACATGCCGCACCTCCCGCGTGCATTCTCTGGGGATCTCTTCTGGTCTCAGAAGCACTTTTCGTGTTTTCTAGCATTGTCTCTGACCCCTGGGCAAATGCCCCCAGGAGGCCCACGCACCTTACGTGTGTTCAACCTCAGCAAGAAGTTCACAGAAAATACGATTACGTAAAAAAGCGAAGAGTGCAAACTAAACTTAGCCTTTCTCCCGATAGCTGGGCCAGCTCTTTATATTTAACACCTTTTCGAAGGTGCACAACTTACCCTAGAAGCTTCTGACGAGCGCTGTCCTGTAGCTGGGCGGTTCTTTCTGGCCCGAGAAACTTGGGTCCATTCGGTCCATCACACACCAGCTTGTTAATAGCAGCCCTGAGAATATTAATCTGCAAATAAATGGCAACACCAAGGTTCACAGGGTTCTGTAACTGCATCCCGTTCCACATTTAAATACTCCACTAGCATTCGGAGCTCACACTCTTAGGACTATCGTCGACATGGCTTCCGGAACAAATGACTAAAACACCACAAATAACATCAATCACCGCTACCGCAGTTTAAGAAACGGAAACAAAAGGAAACACTGAAGTCAGCAAGAGGGTCCCGAAGTTTCAGTCTGGTCCCCCCCATCCCCTCTTCTGCTGGGACGCACGTCGCCGCGCCGAGCCGCCCTCGCGGCGGGGCCTGCGGGCAGAGGACGCCCCGCTGCTGGAGGCGGGTGTGCAGACACTGTCGGGAATCCTCCTCGTTCGCGGACCCCATCGTTTATTTATAACCTTACGACACACAAATAGTCGTTTTACATTCTTGGGTTACAATCCAACACCCCATCGTTCATTTTGCTGCTCCAACTGTGCCAGCTTGGCCCCGCGTCCCCTCGACGTGCCCCGACCTCTCGTTGACTCCATGGCGCCCCAGGAAGCCCCCAGCCTCACCCTCTCCCCCGCGCACTGCAGCCTGGAGAGCCGTCTCCACAAGGAGCCCATTTCCTTCCCCTGGAAAATCCTATCAGACACCAGTCTGGACGTCCGGGGCGCCGGTGGCTGTCGGGGAGCCACAGTGTCTAGGCCGTCACAGGGCTGGGCAGCACATGCAGGCGTGCAGGGCCCACACACGCTCCCGTGCGTGTAAAGGTGACACATGCGCGTACCGAGGAACGCCCGGCCCAGCCTGCCTGTGCTGCCGGCCTGGAGCTCCCGTCCGGTAAGAAACCTGCTCGCACACCCGGGGGCTTGCCGTTCAGCCCCAGCACCGTGTAAAGCACTTTCAGGGTAAAGCAGCCAGACTGAGAGAGGACAGTGTTTATTTGCAGCTTTCGGGCTGCAGCCTGCTGTTTTCAGTCAAAACACTGCCTTCCCAAACTCCTTTTTCTCCCCAACGTAACTACCCCAAATCTGTGTGTGTGTGTGTGTGTGTGTGTGTTTCAATCGCGCGCCTCAGCCCCGCTCCTTCACGACGGGCGGCCCGTGGGTGGACCGCACACGGGGTCGTGCACCCGCCAGCCGAGCACCCCGGAGGGCAGCCCTGCTCCGGAGTGACCAGCAATCAGCTCTGTCCTTTGGTTTATCCTTCCCCAGCGCGTCACGTGACGGGGCTCTTGGAATAGTCCCGAGTCCTGGCTTCTCCTACTTGGAAACACACATAAGACTTATTCGTGGGGCACCCAGCGGCTCAGTCATCTGAGTGTCCAACTTCAGCTCAGGTCGTGATCTCACTGCTCAGGAGTTCGAGCCCCGCACTGGGCTCTGTGCCGACAGCTCAGAGCCTGCTTTGGACTCTGTGTCTCCCTCTCTCTCTGCCCCTCCCTGGCTCATGCTCTGTCTCTCTCTGTTTCTCAATAACAAGTAAACGTTAAAAAAAAAAAAAAAAAAAAAGACTCCTGTCTCCTGAAGCAGTGTCCCAGCTGCACTCCCACCAGCAGCGACCCGAGCTCCTGCTGCCCCGCACCCGCGCCGGCGCCGCCGCCGTCCTGACAGGCACGCGGACGTGCGCCACCGCGGCCGAGGGCTCCACTCGCCTTTCCTCACGCAAAGGACGCTGAGCTGCCCGTACTTTCGCTCACTTTTTAAACGGCCGGGCCTCGCGGTGCCTCACACATCGTGACGAAAGTCCGCGAGCGCGCAGCTGACCCGCAGGCACTTTGCCTCGTCGGCCTCCGAGCCGGTTCCCGGCAGAGCGGTTTTAATTCTGACAAAGTCCAGACCCTCCATTTCTTCTCTCACAGACTGTACTTTTGGTGTTGCACCCAGAAAGTCCTGCCAAAGCCACGGCCGTCCGGATTCTCTCCTCTGTTCACTTCACGGTTTGTTGTCTCACATTCTACAATTAGGCCTATTTCAGAGTGTTTTTTAAGCCCCAAACACCTCAGAGTGAAAGTCAAGTCAATGAAACGGACACCGACAGCGGTGACACAGGCCCCTCCGGGCTGGGGGGGGGGGGCTCGGCGCGGCTCACCTCAGCGCCTTCTCCCCACCCTCTTCTCCGAGTTACTCCAACCTCACCTAGTTCGTGCAGCTTCTGAGAGAAAAGGGGTCTGTTACAGCAGCGCTGTTCAAACTCTGCAGAACGCACCGAAGCTGAATTACTAGAACAATGAACTAGAAAACCACAAGCCCAGAACTTTCGCTACCAGATTCAAAAGCACGAAATCACTCGGTCCACCTGCTCCCAGAGTCTCTAACTGCTTAAGCCCCGACGCTGGGCGCGGCCCGGCCGGCGCAGACACGGTGGCGGCACCGCTCGGCGCCGGCCCCGCACTTGTCGAGAGGGTGAGGCGGAGCAGGACGCCGCGTCCCCGCTCCCCGCCGCGGACCGGCACGGCTGCGCCGCTGGCCCGGACCTGGAGGGAGGCGTGGACAGAGGTCCCAGCAGGGCCCCGGCCCGGTGTCTGCGCCCACCGCCCAGGAAAGCCTACTGCGCCTGGAGAGGCCACAGGAGACACTCAGAGAGCGCCGTCGCTACCAGGAATCTACGGGGACGGAAAAGGGAAGTAGCAGAGGCAGGTTAAGGGACAGCGAGCACCCGTGGGGCCAGAGACATAGATCTGGGTGGAAACGTCCGCGTCAGACACTGCTGTTAAATGGGCGTAGGAGCCAATCGAGGGAGAGAGACACAGACAGACAGACGCCTCCTGCAGTGCCGACGCGCCGTCTTACCTCTATGATATCCTCCACGCTGAGCTGGACGTCAAACGCTAGCTCAATGTCATGCTCTGGCAGGACAGGGGCCCCCGTGGTTGGGTTCCACCCCAAACCACAAAGGGCTCCAGTGTAGCTTTTTCCGTCCTGATCAACCCTGAAGGAGAGGTTTTTAGAAGAGTTAATATTTTGAAACTGTAAGCCGCTGTTTCGACGTGAAAGGAGCTGACCAGTAAGTCATCGCTCTGCTCGTTTTATTTCTGCATCTTCTCTTCCAGGATTTGCATCAGGAGTAACAGAGGCTACGGCTGCAAGACAGTAAACGTGTCCCCAGTCCATCATCTAGGTTCCTATTCCTCGCTGCGGCAGGGACCACGAAGAATATTCTATCACAGCCGGTCTTTCCCACCTTCGAACTCTTCCCTTGGGTTAGACTCTTGGCGCGGTTTCCACAGAACACTGGCGGCTGGGAAGGAAGTCTAGCACGTACTTACTTACAAGACGTCCAGTCCCCCTTCCCTGGAACAGCCACACGCTCGGCACGGTGTGACAGCCTCATTAGCCAGGACCTGGACCCGCCCTCCAGCACCCGCCCTGTCCCATCCACGTTCATCACCTCCCTAACCCTGGTGACCCTCCATCGCAGCTGCCACCTGCCGGTCCAGGCCGCTGTCACTTCGCACCTAGACTCCCGTCCCCCAACACCCACCCCTGCTTCTTGCAGTCGGGCTCCCACGCAGCAGAGAGCGTCAGCTTTCCCAAACAAACCCCACCTCTTTCTTCCCATCAGCGTAACAAACAAACCCAGGCTGAAGGGCAGCCCCCAGTCCCCGCCAGCGCCCCCCCAGGTCATCTCAAACCACCTTCTCCCTCCACCCTCGTGCCAGGCTCCAGTTCCTCTCGCTTCCCTACAGGCCTGTCAGACTCCTCCTGGGGGGACCCTTCCTCTGCCCGCGGGGTCCTTCCTTCACCCCAGGCGTCGGATTAAATGCCAGCACCACACAGGTTCAACTACGTAAAAGGAACAGATGTTGGTGCGCCTGGGTGGCTCAGTCGGTTAAGTTTTCGACTTAGGTTCAGGTCATGATCTCACGGTTCGTGGGTTCGAGCCCCACGTCAGGCTCTGTGCTGACAGCTCAGAGTCCGAAGCTGCTTCAGATTCTGTGTCTCCCTCTCTGCCCCTCCCCCACTCGTGCTCTGTGTCTCTCAAAACTAGATATTAAAAAATAAAAATAAGTAAACAAAATGAACAGATATAGAGAGATACCTTTTCCCATTAATTTATATCAATAAGGTTTTGTTTTTTTAGATCAATAAAGTTTTGCCGAAAATAATCTAAGGAAAAACGGAGCTTTTTTCTTGTCCTAAAGATATACATACACAAACACAGACTTCTTTTTCACTTTAATGAAAATGAAAGAGAATCCCGCTTTAAGTGAAATCAAAGAAGAGAGACCCAAAATTCAGAACGACAAATTAGGTGCTGAGCGTTTGCTACCCAAACCACCACTGAAGTGTTCCTTTATAAACAGTATGCCCCCCGCATTTTCAATAGAACATAATTTACTATTATTTCAACTTATACAAAACCTTTCCAGAACAGCGATAACAGCCCCGGGACACGAACAGTAAGACACGAGTGCTCCTCACTGTTCCGTGAAGGCCGCACCGGCCCCGCCTCCCCGAAGACTGCCGTGACCTCTCGGGGGGGCCCTCACAGGTGGTAACTCACGCGCGTCACCACGGACAGTCCCCAGAGGTTCGGCCTTGAACTGGCCACGTCTGCTCATCTGCTCTGCACCTTAGATCAATAAAGGTGACCAGAGCCCTGGCTTCCATTCTTCTCTGTGGACCCTCAAAACTTACAGGAACCTAAGACCCAGTAACGAGGACCACAGAAATACGTTTATTTCCTTTATAACCCACATTTAAACTCAGCCCGAGAACCACAGACGTCACGACCGGAGCCCAGCAAGCACGCTCCGTGCAGACCCGGCCAGGGCACACCACACACGGGAAAACCGTTTGGGACCACGGGCGCCCAGCGGCTGGCGCTTCCAGAAGCTGACAACTGCTGGGCTTGGAGGGCCAGCTTCTCCAGGCAGGAGCGTGTAGGACAAACACAGCAGAAGGGGAACCTGTCCCGCCAGCTCTCCCGGAGCCAAGGAGGGAAGCCCGGCTCCTCAGGAGGCAAACACCGGTCTGAAACCTCCACGCAGAAAGGCTCTGTTACACACTCTGCCACGGGCGCGGCGTCAGTCTGCAGGTGTGGCCGGCCCCTCAGCAACACGGGGTGGAACTGAGCAGCTCCAGCTACATGCGGATTCTTTTCAACGGACACACTGGAAACTTTGGGGGGTTGTTGGAAAAGCACTGCTTCTCTCCAGCTTGCCTGGCGCGAGAACACAGTGCGCAGCAGAGCACACAAGCGCGGGCGTCCACTCGAGGTGGTCGGTGAGGCCTCCCGCCAGCAGCCGGCGGTGCTGGTCAAGAGACAGCTGTGCGTGTTCGAAGTCCACCGAGATTTCCAAACCCTGCCGAGGCCACCCCCCGCGCTGCTGCCAGGAGGGCCCAGGGCAGGACGGACGCCCTCCCAGCAGCCTCCACTCCAGGTGCCGGCTGCGCCTGTGAGCTCGCCACAGCCCCTCCCTCCCGTCGGGGACACGTCAGGCCCTGCCCCGGAGCGGGCAGCAGGTGGCCGGCCAGCCAGCGAGCCCGGGTCCAGCGGGCGCCCCAGCCTTCCCGCCAGCCCGCCCCCACCACACACTCCTGTCACCTCACGCTTCCAACACTCAAAGGCACCTTGCCTTAGTCTCACACTTCCTACAGCTTTTAAAAACAGAGTCAGATCAAGATGTCCTCCATTACAGAGACAGGCCACCACTACTCTGAACATTCAGACGACAGGTCGGTGTGAGGAAGGTGGCCCGCTGCACGGACGGCAAGGTCAGGACTGCTCAGCCTACGTGCTGTTTTCACGGTGGAAAGTGGACACTTCCCAGCGAGACGCGGGGTCTGCGATCCCACGCCTCAGGTCTGAGTGGGACGGTGGCCATGGCAAAGCCTGCCACGGAGCACCCGGAGGCTGGTCACCAGAGGGGACACAGTTCCTGCCAGCCCTCCGTCAGGACACTGGCCGGCAGCACCCAGCATCGCACTGCGAGGAGCCCCGACGGGCCCGGGCCACCCACGTGAGCAGAGGGCCCCGTGCTGCAGCCCCAGACGTCCGGAGCTGTCCCTGGCGGCCCCGCCGAGTTCCTCCCACGGCAACCGAAGGGCTGGTGGGGGTAACCCATCATGTGGCCAAGGTCAACGGGACAGGCAGCACAAAGTGGAAGCTCCTTTTAAATCCACTCCCACTGACCGCTAACAGGTGTGCCCGGTGTGGTTGTCCGTTGTTTGGGAAGATTCCTCCTCCCTTGTTTCTGAGGCTGGAGCACCGCCCCGCGCCACCCGTGGAGCCCTCCCCCCCACCCCTGCCCCCGTGCCACAGGCCCCAGCGGGAGGTGAGGGCGGTGCCAGCGGAACCCAGTCCCAGGCCTCCGCTGCCCCTCCGGGAGACGGTGGGCTCCTCACTCACGCAGGGGCCAGCACTCCAGCAGGTTCTCCACGAGGAAGCACCCGGGGAGGGTGTCGGCCCGGGCAGGTGCGCAGAAGGCCGGCCGGGGGCAGAGATGACAGGAGCGGGCAGAGATGACAGGAGCGGGCAGGGCCGCCAGGGCTCGGTCACCAGCTCGTGGGAGGGTCATGAGCTGCAGCCGGTCAGTGGCCACCAGGAGCGGGAGAGAGGACCACGGCCTCCCTTTGTTCCGCCGAATGCAGAGGACGGAGTCCCTCCTCATCCTTTCTGCAGGGACCATTTTCTCCCTCGCCTCCCGCCACTGCAGAGGGGATGTTGGAGGTGGCAAGTCGCCGTCAGCGTTGACAGGACAGCGCGGAGCCAGAAGCAGCGGGCTGTGTGTAAGGACGGCAGGCGCCCACTCTGCCCTGAGGGCGCTGAGCCGGGGTTCCCCGGGGGGAAGGGCCGAGCGCACCCCCGTCAAACCCCGTCCCCTGCCCGAGCTCCCCAAACAAATTTTAAAAGGCCTCCCCAACTAACCAGAGGCAGACCTCCCAAAACAAGGCCCAGGCCCCGCCATCCCCTCCTGCGCCCAGGGCGTCGGGACCACGGGCATCTGCCATGCGGTCACAGAAAGTGCCCGATTCCAGCTTCTTCAGGCTAACACAACAGAGTGAGCATGAGGATCAGCTACGTGCAAAGTGCTACCTTCCACCTGTTAAGCTTGTTTTTGTTCTAGAAAGAGGTAATTTAAATACTGTTGATTTCCACACTCCTTGAGCGTCTCTGTGACGTAACCACTTGTGCTCGGAGATTTGAGACGAAAACACAGTGTCACACAAACCCTCCGAAAGACCACTTTTAGAAGGAAAGTCAAAGCAGGAGCTTGGTCTAGGCAAGAGGCAAGGACAGTGTCTCGTCCACACAGCCACAGAGTCGGGGCCCTGCTCCGCACGGCAGCGCCCTTCCTTGTCAGACCACCACATGGGATGCAGTTTTACGGGTCTGTCCCCCCTTTGAGGACTCGGAAGACACCCCTATTCATCAAGATACTTACCACCTCATTATTACAAAATTAGAAGCCCGATTTCCACATTTAAAGGCATATTAAATCCTTTGGGGACAAGAGCAGGTCGAGAACAAGCGTGTACGTGCATAAAACAGGGCAGCGTTTATAAAGGCATTTTACACCCACGCTGGTGTACGACGCAATGTTAAAATGGGAATTTACAGAGACGTCATAATATGAAAATGCTTGTGTCCCTGGAAAAGGACGCAGTATGACAAAAACCTAAAAACAAGAGATGTAGAGAGCACTGAAATACACTAACGGTTTAAAAACGATCACGTTACTTCCGCCCACTCAGCTTTTCCGGATTTTTCTAAGTACCGTACACTTTCAGGGAGAACAAAGGACGCACTGAGCTGTTCTCTACGCCGAAGCAAGCACCCCCTGACCCAGGCTGGCAGAGGAGCAGGTGCGCGGACAGCGTGCTGAGCAGAGCGGCGGCCCGGGCGGCCGCCCCGAGACCAGACCCCGCTCCTCCGCCACCACGGTCGCTGCGCGCAGAAGCCCGCAGTGCCTCCCGCAACACGCCCCGCACGGCCGGACCGTCGGGTGAAAACCACGCGCGCAGCGGTCCCCACGGTGAGGGTCTCCAGCCTCCGCCCCACTCACACCGTCCTCGCTGCTGAAGCCCCCAGGGAGGTCCCCGTTTGATCTCGGCACCGAAAGGAGCTACACTCAGCAGAGCAGTGCGCCTTCTCCCCACGGTCACCAGCGCCTGCGGCGGGGACTCCAGCCCCTTCACAGCAGGACAGCCCAGCACGCGGTGTGTCCTGAGCCCGCTCCCGGCTCCTCCTCTCCCGTCCCCAGCCCCTCGCTCACTCAAGCCCCCGTGGGACGCCCAGCTCCCTGAGCCTCTTTCTGAAACCTGCCCAAGTGCAGGCGCGTCCCCGCGTAGCCTGCTTCCGTCACACCAAAGCAGCACAGGGCCGACAGGCAGCAGATGCGGCAGGGCTGGGGTCCTGTGTTTCCTCTCCAGGGCAGGGGGTCGGCGGGGGGGCAGGGGCTGCACACCCGGGTCCTCACCCCACGCAGCCTGCACGACGCGGAGGAACACGCACCTTAGCTCCATCGTGGGCGCAAACAGCGCGCTGAGGAGGGCCGGGAGGCCGGGGATGTGCGGCATCAGAGTCGTTTCTCCCAGCAGCATGGTGGACCCTGGGGGGCGGGCGACAAAGGCAGCGTCAGGCACGGGGCTCGCTCTGGACGCGGTGCCCTCCTGGCACACTCCTCCCCGCGGCGCCCCCTCCACAGAGTGCGCCCCACGCGGACTCAGAAGGCGACAACCTCCATCCTGCCGGGACTTCTGTCTGCTTGCTCTCCCCTCCTCTCCCTTCTCACTGGGCTTTCGGCTGCGTCCCCCGGCCACGGACCTGACCTGGTCTACTCTGGGGACGAGCACACTGGAAGGGACGACCCGCCAAGAAGCCAACACCCGTGCCCCCGAGTGACAGGAAGGTGACGCTCCAGCCCCCAACCTCGCACCAGCCAGCGCGCTCGGAGAACAGCCTGAAAACACGCACGAGTACGCGTGCTCGCTGATCACGGAGGAACCGCTCGCGGTGACAGAGGTGGGGGGGCACGCGGAGGGCGGACGCAGCGCTCGCTCACCCGTCGCGTTGACCGAAAGGGAAGCTGCGACCAGCATCCTCTGGTGGAGGTCCCCGGGGGCGTCGCCGATGACGATGGAGTTGATGCTTTCCTTCTCGACCCAAACACACCTGGAAGGGGCGCCGTCAGGAGAGGGGGGTGCCCCCCACCGCTCGGGGGGACACTCTCCGCCCCTCCCCACCCCCGACTCCATGCGCACCCAGCCTGACTGCACCCTCACAGCTGCGGCAGCGCGCACGGTGTCTGCACCCCCCAGCGCGGCCCCACCAGGACAACAGCAGTGCCTCCTGCCCGGGGCGCCACCCCCTCTGAGATCCAACGCGGCCTTCGCACCGGGCCCCGCACGCCTTCGCGTGCCCATCACGGGAAAATGCAGGCTCTGGGCCAGGGTCCCCTGGGGCCTGAGCTCTGCACCCTCACAAGCTCACAGGCTCCAGGAGGTGCCCGTTCTGGGCATCTGGCCGTCAGTTTACCTTGTAGCGAAGCTACTCCTTAAAATGCACAATAAAAGCCTTTCTAACTGGCTTCAGATGTCTACACCTCGCTCCCAGAGCCCGCCCTCACTGGCCACAGCCCTGCAGCCCCGCTTCGACCTCACGGCTCATGCAGAAGTGCAGAGTCAGAGCCTTCGCCGCCCCCTCGCTGCTCCTCAGCGCCCCTGCTCTGGGCACAGGCGTCTCTGGAAACCTCGGTGGCTTCTGCGTGGTCAGGGGCCCTCCGAAATGCTTTCCTGATGCTGCAGAGCCTCCCAGCCCACCCTGGGAGGGCCCGTTCCCCCTCACACTCCGCCTCTCCCGGACCCACGATTCTGGGATCACCCTGAGTGCACTTTGTTCACTACTGTGGCCCTCAAACCTTACACAGCGGGCACTCACAGGGCCACTGGATGCATAACACTAACGGAAAAAATGAAGACTCTGTTGGCAGAGACTCAAACCCGTCTTACACAGATGGGCTCTCACGTACGAGACAAGGGGCACCTCAGGGGCGGAGGCGGGAGAGAAATGAGAGGCAGCTGGAGAAGGGAAGGTCCCAACGGGTTAGAGGTGAAGACTAGTCCTGAAGAGCGCTATCCGCAGGGGAGCAGGGGACACGGAAACCCCCAGGGGACGAAGCTGATCGTACCTGAACCGGGATATTCTGGTCAAACTGTGACACTTCAGCTCGTAAGGGTTAAAAGGCCCGTGGAGTGCTGCCTGTACGCACAGAGGACGCAGACGTTACCAGCGAGCACGACTTCCCCTGACACACGTTCCAGGGGGCACCTGGGCGGCGCAGAGCTTCACAGCCGGTGAGATCGAGCCCCACGCCGGGCTCTGTGCTGACGTGCAGAGCCTGCTTCGGAGTCTCTCTCCCTCGCTCTCCGCCCCTCCCCGACTCCTGCGACTCGTGCCCGCGCCTCTCCCTCTCAAAATAAATATTTAAAAAATTAAAAATATGTACACATTTTAAAAATCCCAAAATTAGCTTATGTGTTAAAAAAGAAAACATCTGCACCTCAGATGTCACACCTTTGAGATTCAGTGGGGAGAGATGCGTCACAGCGCTCATTCGGGGACGCAGTGACTCTCTCCTTAATGTCCCTCGATAGAAACACTTGAGGAAGACGCTGGCCAAGGAAAGGAAATGCTGCCAAACACCTGAGTGACAGTCCCTTCTCACTGCAGCAGACCACCCTGACCGTGGCGGGGCGCCGAGGGCACACGCCACCCCCCTCCCGCCCGCCCAGCAGGCGCAGGCGCCTCAGGAAAGGCTGGTTTACCACAAGAACTGGGGCACCCGGGGGGGCTCAGTCGGTTGAGCGTCCAGCTTCGGCTCAGGTCATGGTCTCGTCATTTGTGGGTTCAAGCCCCGCGTCGGGCTCTATGCTGACAGCTCAGAGCCTGGAGTTGCTGCAGATTCTGTGTCTCCCTCTCTCTCTGACCCTCCCCTGCTCACACTGTCTCTATCTCTCAAAAATAAATAAAAGACAAAAAAAATAATAAAAAAATAAATAAACAAACAAAAAAAAAATAAGCACAAGAACCAGCCCAGCCCCTCTTGACACCGGGGCCCAGTTCTCCCCTCGCTAATGCAACTCCGCTGCCAAAGACGGACCAGCATTGAAAACCAGGAAAGAAAAACCCATCATGGCTCCTGGCTTATGACTCAGCACATAAATGCAAAATTATGTTTAGTTTTTAAGCTGTATTTTAAAACGACTCCTATAAATTACCTTGCCGCTGGGGGCACCCAGTTTATTAGAAGTAAAGCTCTCCAACAAAATCCGAATCAGGTGCTTCTCGTCCTCTTTCCCGGGCGAGGACGTGGACACGCCCCCTGCGCGCTCCGCGGGCTTGGAGAGGAGGCCCTTGAGCGCCTCGTGGCTTTGCTGGGGAGAGGGGGGGCGGGCACTTTGCTGAAGGAGAGACCTGCACTGAAAGCACTTTATTCTAAACGAATCAAAGTACTTCATGGGCAGGACCCTCTTCTTAGCTGACTTCTGGGCCGTTACGGTCAGGTAAATACATTTTAAAATTCAAACGAAAGAAATAAGCCAGGACTCACTGAAGGCCCAACTCCATCGGCCATGAGAAAACTGAAGAGATGGAGAACCGGTTCCTAAGAGAACTTCCCCCACACAAGCTCTCGCTGCACACGGGCCACAGGGGCCCACGAGGCCGACCTCCCGTGGCCCCGCCCCCCAAATCCCAGCCCCAGCGTCCCCTGGATTCAGACGCGGTGTTGCTGAAGCCTTCAGACCAAAAAAATACTTTCAAAATGGATTTTGAAAGAAACAGTTGAAAATTATTTTGAAATATTTGAAGTACTTGAAACATAGTTCATCATCAGGGAGCTAAATCTTGGAATCCATCACAAAAAACAACCCCCCAAACGGAGAACCATTTTACACCTAATTTTCATTCCAAGAAGAAAAAAATAGCTTAATAATAGGAAGCCAACAAAAATGACAGCCAGCCACCGTGACTCAGTGTCGCAGGAACCCTAGCTGTCCACCCCTCCGCATCCTGGGGGAGGAACACAGGGCCCCGCTTCTCTCCCCCCCCCCACACGCACGCACGCACGCACGCACACTCGGCCTCACGTGCTCCCACCGGGACGGAGGCGCGTACTCTGGACTCGTAGGGCTCCTCGGCCAGCTCGGCGTGGCCCTCCCGGATGAGGGTGTCCCGCACGCTGACGGCGGCCGGGGTCCCTGCGCTGCGGAACGCGTCCACGTGCAGGACGCCGTGCACGGCGGCGAAGACCTTCACGAGCAGCGCGCCGCCGCCCACCAGGGAGGCGAAGCGGCGGCCGGCCTCGGCGCTCCAGTGCTCGCCGCACACCAGGGACCTGGCGGACGGGCGCATCTTGCAGATCCTAAATTCCAGCGCCTGCGGACAGAGGGGCGCGGCCGGAGCGGGTTCACACGCGGGGGACGCTCGCCCCAGACGCTGCCGCACAGCGGCCCTGAACACGGGTCCGCACCCGCGTCTCATCAAAGCCCCACTGAACACAGCCGCGGCCCGCGGACAGACGGACGGAGGACAGCGTGGTGGGAGCTGGCCCTAAAAACGGAAGAGGACCTTGCCCCTGGCAGTGACACCCGCGGATGGCGTGGGGGCGTCGTGCCAAGCGGGGTCAGCCAGGGAAAGACGATGCCAGGAATTCCCTTACTGGGCTCTCAGAAACAAAAGACACCAATAACCAGAATACAGAGCTAGACCCAGAACTACCACCACCACAGCGGTGGCCACCGGGGCCCGGGATGGGGGAGGGCAAAGGGCGGGAAGAGGCGCAGAAGCGCAGGCTTCCAGCTCCGCGCTAAGTCACAGGCACGAGAGGGGGAGCGTGAGGGACAAACAGAAGTTTGGGAGTTCAGAACCCCTCCTGGACAGTTTTCGTGTGCACAGAAGGCGTGCGGGTGCGTCTCCAGCCCCCAAGGTCCTCTTCGCAACACGCCCGAACCCCCAGAAAAGTACTCGGAGTGCTACTGAACTCCACGCCCGTCCTTTGCTGGCACGGACATCCCCTCGGCCCACGACACCGGCACACGCATGTGCAGCACGACGTCTCCGGAGCTTGGCTAGTGTGACACAGAGAGGCCCCCACACTCGGCCGCAGGGCCGGCCCCGCCTTACCTGAAACGGGAGTTCCAGCAGGTGACAGGGGATCTCCATCAGAAGACCCAGCTCCACGCGGGACCTGTTGCCGTAGTCCACGAAGAACACCTGGAGGAGGGGACAGGAGGGGACAGGGCACACTCAACAGGGCCACGCACCACCCGCCACCCGCCAGCGGCCGCCCAGCCATCCTCTCCGTCCGAAATCGCCAGAGTCCTGTGACCCGAGCTTCAACCCACACTTTGCTGAGGGGAACAGCGTTCTGATGAGGCTCCTTTTCTAATTTAAATGACTTTACAGTTAATTTCCACTTAAAATCAGACAAGATTTTCTGTAAGCTGCTGCCAGTTTGTCTCATTTTCCTTTGAGCGATTAGTTACCCAAAAACCTACCTCAGCAGAAGTCCCAGAAACATACAGGATCTGAGCCCGGAAGTAGCTCTCTTTATCCAAATCAGCAAAAGGCGCGAGGCAGACCAGGTCCGGGTGCGGGTGGACAGGCAAGGGCACCAGCCTCAGCCGGCTGATCTCAGCAGCGAGCCTTTTCAGAATCCTCGAGTGCTTCTCATCGGTCCTGTGTCCCCAGAAGTGTCCCACCTCGACCACCTAACGCAGAAGGAAACGAAGCAGAGACGGAATCCAGAAAGGACTTCCAGAAGAAGGCGGTCACAGGCCCACACGGCAGGGCAGACGCACAATCCCGGGCCCTGAGTGACTCTCCAGGAGAACTCGGGGCCTCGCTGGTCACCCACAGTGAGGAAACGCGCATCATGGAGCCCTCAGGTGTGCGACTCGCCGGCACCCCACACACGAGAGGCTCTGAGGGGGCAGGTGTGGGGGGGGCCCAGCCCCCGAGCAGCCCCCGCCCCTGCCGCCAGGCCGCCCGGGGCCCCGCCACCGCTCGAGCCTCCCAGTGGCCTGGCACCCAGGTGTCCAGGTGAAGTCTCCTGGTGCGGCGCAGCCACGTTTACCACGACGCAGGGATGCGTTTCCACCGGAGGTTTATTTAGGGAAGGAGGGGCCCCGGGGGGCTCAGTCGACTGAGCCCGCCCGACTCCTGGGTTCCACTCTGGTCACAACCCCGGGGTTGTGGGTCCAGCCCCGCATTAGGCTCTGTGCCAAACGTGGAGCCTGCCTGAGAGCGTCTCTCTCAAAATACATAAACTTTAAATTAAAAATAAGTACAAGCCGCACCGCAGAGAACAGTGATGCTGGTGCTCTGCTGACAGTGAATTACGCCGGCAGACACCACGACACCAACTGACGTTTCCACGTGTCACGTCGTCAAAATTAATGTTTTAGCATTTTAAACAGTTTTTAAACTTTTATTCATTTTTGAGAGAGACAGACAAGCAAGCGGGGAAGGAGCAGAGAGAGGGAGGGAGACACAGAATCGGAAGCAGGCTCCAGGCTCTGAGCTGTCAGCGCAGAGCCCAACGTGGGGCTCGAACCCACGAGCAGTGAGATCATGAGCTGAGCCGAAGTTGGATGCTCAACTAACTGAGCCGCCCAGGCGCCCCCTTTTTTTGAACGTTTTTTTAAATGTGTATTCATTTCTGAGAGACAGAGTAGCATTTTAAATGTACCTCACGTTTTAAACCTTAGACTTTGATTCTAGAATGAGTATTTGTGTTTCATTTTCTGTTACAGCTTCATTTTCATTTCACAAGTACACTCGTGCAAGCCCACCCACGTTTCCTAGACCACTGAGGCGCGCGGGCTGCGTGTGTGTGTGTGCGTGTGTCCCGTCTACAGCACAACAGTGCGTGCGTGTGTCCTGTGTGTCCTGTCTACGGCACAACCACCCGCGATTAAGACAGCCACACCCTCTCACCTCTGTGACCTCGATTGTTAAGAGGAGATCGGTGATCGTCGGGGACTGGTCTAATGTGTTAAATGAGACTTGCACAGGATCCACCGTCTGCTTCTGGAAGTCCACATTCACCCTGTGGTACATGATTTAAAAAAAAAGGCAATAAAAGTTAGGTGTTACAAAGAAAACGTGTTTACATATGTGAAGCCACTGCCCAAACTACTCCATTACTTGTACCAAAAAACAAAAACAAAAACATTTTAATACAAGAGAAGAACACCTCCCAGGCTGGCGGATGACAGATTTGATTCCATCCCAAATTCGAGGCTTCCGGGGCGCCCTGGGGGCGGGGCGCACCAGGAGTCCGGCCCTGCCCTCGGGGGCATATCCTAAAGGTCAAGACTCTCACAGATCTACTTTCAAGGGCACAAATTCTAAATCTAAGAGCAGCAATGTTTCCTAACTTCTTGTTTCAGAGGTGAGCGACTTTGACTTTTCCTAAAGCACCAGAACCCATCTGGGCCTGGTTCAATGTCAGCACCAAGTGCACGGTTTTCCAATAAGCCTCGGGGACACCGTTCGGGGCTTAGACAGGAAGGCAGCGAGTGCCGGAGTCTGAGGACAGGAGACACAAGCGTGGTAAAGGTGCAGCTTTCCTCTCCTGACACTTTCACTCGTAAACGAAGTGGAGGAATTGGAGAGACCTGACCCCACCCTCTCCCCAGCTCTCTCCCCATTTACTAAGAGCGCCTCCGGCAAAGCTCCCCGAAGGACAAACCCTCCCTGTGCCACAGACCAGGAGCCCTGCACCCCCCCCCCCCCCCCCCCCCCCCCCGGAGGCTCAGGACCAAAACCGCCGCACGGGGAAGACTCAATGGGACATGCTTCACCCCCTCACCACTTCCCCAAATTCTTGTCCACAGAATTAAGTGGATCACAAATAAGAAACGATGAGTGAGCCTGGGGGGCTCAGTCGGTTGAGCGTCTGACTTCCGCTTGGGTCATGATCTCACGGTCCGTGGGTTCAAGCCCCGCGTCAGGCTCTGTGCTGACAGCTCAGAGCCTGGAGCCTGCTTCGGATTGTGTCTCCCTCTCTCTGCCCCGCCCCCATTCGCACTCTGTCTCTCTCTTGCTCAAAAATAAACGAACATAAAAATGGTCTTGGGCGACAGCTGAGAGCTCCCCCACATGCCAGGAGAGTGCGGCCGGAGCAAAGGGGCCCGTCACGTCCTGAGGGTGATTTAATTTGGTCCAAGAGAATAAAACCCACAGCCTAACCCCAGAGGTCACGGGGTGAGTGGTGATGGCGGCCGCCAGGCGGGCAGCTCCGCCTTCTGGCACCAAAGCCGGGGGAGGGAGAGCCCCGCCGACAAGGAAGGGGCGGCCTGTGCGGCCGGCACCCAGGTGCTCCCAGCCATCTCCGTCCTGACCCTCCGTCCTGACCCGCCGTCCCTCTGCCAAGAACAAGCAATACTCCGCTTTGCTCAGAAAGCAAACGAAGGCGCCTGGATGGCTCAGTCGGTCAAGCGTCCTGACTCTCGATTTTGGCTCAGGTCACGACCTCACGGTTCAGGAGACAGAGGCCCACATCGGGCTCTGTGCTGACCGTGTGCAGCCTGCTTGGAACTGTCTCTCTCCCTCTCTCTCTCTGCCCCTCCTCCACCCACATGCCCTATTTCTCTCAGAATAAATAAACCTTAAAACCACGACCAACAACAGTGTTTGAAACTGTGACCGCAGGCAGCAGGGCTGGCCGCCTGCCTTCTGAAAATACCTTGTGTTCCTGAGCTTCGAGACGGCCCCTCCGAGCACCTTGCCCTCGATCTCCTCCGCCGCGTGGACCCTCAGCTCCAGGGCGACCTTCAGCTGAGACAGCTTGATGGCCATGTACACAGCTGGCAGGGTCTTAAACCTCTCTGTCGGGTTCCGGGAGAACTCCACAAAGGCTCTGCTCCGCAGACATAAAGAAAACGTTAGTTTGTCGGGAACCCGAAAAAGAGAACCGAGTGCATATTAGTTCCTCTCAAGATTGGAGGGAATTTAATTACGCCTCTCCTCAGAACACCAGAAACTCTTCATTCTACAATTAACCAAGAACTGTTTCCTCAATGTTCACTTAGGGGACGCGGAAATCACAAGGACCCGTCATCTAAGTAAAACCGAGCGCCGCCCTGATGAATTCTGCCACATAAGGCAGGACACACACCAAGTGTGAACGAGACCTTCGCAATGAACACAGAAGGACAGCTCTGAGCCCCGGGGGGGTTCTGTCTTACTGCGAACTCAACACAAGAGGACACAAAGTCGAGGAGAGGCAGCCATCTCTGCCCCCCTCCACAAGCAGCGTGGGGCTCCCCCCCAGGCGTGCCGGCAGCCGCCCCTCTCGCCACCACCCCCCCATCTCTGGGAGAGGAGCCCCGAGCAAGCGCTAAGGGCGTCCGCTGGGCATTTCCTGGGATAAACAAAGCTTCAAGTTCACGTCTGCTTGTACAAGAATGCCCCTGTGACCCCTGCAAGCACTGTCACGGACACGCCAAGTCCGAGCCCTGCGAAGGGCCCGGGTAGCACGGGGCGGCCGCAGGCCCGAGTCAGCCCCGACCCGCGCCAGCCTGTTCGGTGCGCGCCCCGCGCCCGGCTGCGCCTGCGGCCCTGGGAGCACCGGCTGCCCCCTGCCCTCCTCCCGGAGGCCTCACTGCTGAGCACACACCCACGCCTGTGCCCTCTCGTTCGGTCACCTTCTCCAGCCGGCTCTCGAGTCTCTCCTTGGAAACAGTGTCCATCACCCCTGAGAGCACCCTCCCAGGATGCTCCTCCCACCGCGGGCCCCCACCACTGCCCCCCGCCGCCACCCTCCTGCCGGGGTCCCCCAGCCCCCGTCAGTGCTGTCTGCACGTTGGGGAGACCCGCTTCGGGGCTCCCCTCCTTTGTCCTGCACACGCGACCCACAGCTAAACCCAGGAGACCTTGCGTTGCGCCCGTGGCCTCCTTCGTGACAGACGTCCCGCTTTGCACAACTACCGAGACTCCACTCCCCCTCGCCCCCCGACCCCCTCCCACAAAACTCACGGGTCCCCACACGCCCGTCTACTGTCCTCATCCCGGCCAGGCGGGCTCTGCCTGCGCCTCGCCCCCGTGCAAGTCCCTGCCGCTCCCGCGGGGCTCCTCCTGCCGCGGCAGCCACCCCACCAACTAGCCCGTTCACCCCGTCGCCAAGCCCCCAGTGGGCACAACTGCTCCCGAGCCCACAAAGAACGTCTTCTGACCACCTGGGCCTCCCTGATGACAGCTCGAGACGGACAAACGTCAGTGGAACACCACACCTAAGCGGCGCCCCCGACCCCCCCGCTGGGCTGGAAGCCTCACGAGGGGGAGAGGCTGTGCCTGGGGGGCTCCCGCCTTTACTCCCTCAAACGGTGCCTCGGGCCGTCCTTTGTCCTTCCGTCGCACAAGGACCGCTCCTGGCACAGCCAGAAGGGCGGTCACTTCTCCAAGTAACTGACACGGCGTCGCTATGGCGGCTAAGAAGCCAGAAATACAAGGAACCGCGTAAAACAGGAGTGAAACACCTACTGAAAACCGGCTCCGACGGGTGACTAGGAAACAAACTCGGACTCCAACCCGGCGACAAGGTCAGGGAGAGCCGGACCGCCGGCCGCTCAAGCCCGGCTCAGGGCACCCGCGCACGACCGCGGCCGCCGGACCTCGGAATTCAGGACAGACGGCCTCACCGCGTGGCCCCAGTTGTAAAGACACGATTCCATAAAAGTGACTAAGAAGGTGTGATCTGAGTGGCTCCTGGGAGGCTCGGTTGCTGAACATCTGACTTGGGTCAGGTCATACCTCACGATTTGCAAGTTCGAGTCCCGAATTGGGTGAGCTCGAACCCTTTCTTCAGTGAGCCCACCTCTCTCTCTGCCCCTTGCTCACCTGTGCTCTCCCTCTCTCTCTCAAAAAAAACACAAAAAACCAGTTTCAGTGTAACTTGTATTAGAATATTTAAGAAGACCGGAGCCACTGTGAGCTCAGTGAGAGCCGTAGCCGCTGCGGGAAGGCCATAGACTCCGTCAGGTCACGGACTTGCTGTGCGGGGCACCTCCACGCCGACAGAGAAAGTCACAGTAGTCACAGGGACGGAACCGAAAATGTCTGAGGGGATTAACCCAAACTGAAAAGGGACCAAATGTGCTCAACTTGAGTTACTAGGCATCAGCTTAGTAAACTAAATAAAACTTACAGAACACCAGAAAAAAATCTCCAATTTTAAAGCTAAAAGTCAATTTAAAACTATAGTCTTTTCTACACATAAACATTCCCTCCTAGAAATAAAAACTCAAAGTGACAGTCCAAGACGTGCCCCTCTGTCCCTTACATCTGCAATTCAAATAAGCTGAAACGTAACTCAGCGTTCTCAGTACCCGTCTGCCAAAAACAGTTCAAACACACGAGTTCTGAGTACCTACCAGCAGGCAAGCCCCGTCCTGGGCTGTCTCGTGGCCTACAAAGTAACAGGTCACTGGTGACGCACCGTGACCTCCAGGAGCGGGCGACCCTCCCCCAGCACCCGCCCCAGGCGCCGAAGGCATCACGGGGCCCGTTGGTAGCGGACCACCAGGCTCACAGCTTAGTCCCTTCAGGTCACTTGGTTGAAAAAGGGGGTGACGGAGCCTGATAACAGGGTAAACCACAGCCACATCCGAAGGCCACAGGAACGGCCCGAACGAGACCCATTCCCACGTACACTCAGTTTCAAGAATTCGTTCCTGCAAACGTGAAACATGTCACCGCTCTTTCATAATCACAGGTGGTTACAGAAATATACTTACTTCGTCCCGTCGAACACGACGGACCTGACCTGGCCGCACTGCCTGAAGAGAGACTGCAGCTGCCTGTAGTAGAGGAAGCCGTAGGGCGGGAGGTGCTTCAGCTGGAACAGAGCAGAGCGCGAGCTGAGGACGGGGTTCTGGGGATCCCACGTTAAAGCTGCTACACGTCAGTTTAGTTCACAAGAACACTGTTGTCTTTGACCCAAAGATGTAGACTCTATGGACAAGTTTATCTAACAACTAATGACTCTTACGTTGTAACTAAGCTTGAATAACAAATATATGCTAAATAAAGGCTAATTCTTTATCTGTGAAAATAATCCAGAAGTCCAACAGAAAAAAATAAAAGCTGTCTCTTATTTTACCTTCAGCAAGCTGACGGACACGTCTCCGGCCAGACCCCTCGCACGCACAGGACAACGGGCACTGGCCAGGGTGCCGCCCCCTGGGCTGAGGGGCACGGCGCAGCGCGGCCACAGGTCAAGCACATGGAGCTGCACCCACCCCCCGGCCTGCCTGCCTGCTTTCTCCCTTCCGTCTGGGTGACCCGTGCTCCAGGCTCTGACTGGGCAGAGCCCTCAGGGCCCCTCTGCCCGTGGCCAGGTCCTGTTTGTCCCAGGCCTCAGGAGAGGTGATGGGGAAAGGGCTGGGGGGAAGCCCGGGCTCTGAGCTGCTGGTCAAGTGTCCCGAGTAGGGTACAGAGTCGCTAGGACCCCCCACACAAGAAGTAAGGACAGTGCAAGCCCCCACGCTGAGGGGTCAGTGTGAGGCTCAGAGAAGCGGAACACAGAACGTGCAACGAAGGCCCTCCCAGGGGGGTGCTGAGTCGACGCGCGCTATCGCCTGGTTCCTGAGGCTCACAGCGGGCGAAGGTCACACAAGGGGGTGGAGGCGGCAGGCGCCACTCGAACCCGACGAGGCCTGCTCAGGACTCTTCCCGCCGGGCACAGGGAAGGGGAGAGCACCACTTCTGGAGTCGAGGGGGCCCTACGAAAGAGCCCGTCCGGCCTGAAAACCCAGAGGGGCAGTGTCCCCGGCAGCCGCGAAAGGCTAAGGACCACCTTGTGCGTTAAAATCCCTTCCCCTGGCACGGAGCACATCCCCGCAGCCGGCCCCCAGCCTGAGCACCAGCGGCCCTCAGGCTCGCCCAGGGCTCCCCAGCACTCAATCCTCTGGACCCACGCCCTGCGGTGACTGCGGTGACGTCACCAACAGGAAGAACCCGCGTGGTCGGGTGCTTACCGGACGTCAGCCACTTAACTGAGGGCTTTCCGCCCCCCCTCTCTCAGGTGTAAACTGAGGACAGAACCGAGCGGTCCAGGAAAACCCAGCTCCCAAACCCCTCCCTCCAGCCGTGCGGCCTGAGGCTCCCGTGGGCACGGGTTCCAACCCACGGGCCCCAAGCGCCCACCCAACGGGTCCAGGCCCACGGCTGAACATCAGATTCACCAAAACGCTTATTATTTAAATCCTAATTTCCGGGCCTTTCCTTCTGGCTCAGATTTTGTGGCATAGAGCCCTCAAATACTTATAAACAGACCTCTCCAGGGGACTCTACGGGGCATTCAGGCCTGTGGGTCTCAGCTCAAATCGCAGGACTAAGCTGCCAACCAGTAGCGTTTCACTTTGTGTAAAATGTCAACGAGATAAACTTAGGGACAAGGGCCCTAACGCCTCCAGCACAGCACATCATCAGCAAGCATTAGCCATAAATACGTAATTTCCCAAGGCGCTCTTTCAGGCCAGGTCTGCCAGAAAGGAAGCAAGACTGAGGGGCAGGTGGATGGACGTGACAAGCCCAAACAAGCCGTCGGCGCCCGCGTGAGGGGCCGGGGATCGGCCGGAGACACGGGTGCTCGCGGCCGGGGATCGGCCAGAGACACGGCGTCTGGAGCAGCGGCGCGGACACGGATCGCCTACCACGACAGTCGTCCTCGGGTCCTTGCCGGCCAGCTCCCTCACCGCCATCTCCTCGTCCGGCTGTCCGAAAGTGAAGTAATTTGGGTAAAAAGCACCTGCCAATACCACCTGGAAGAGATTTGTGTTTTCCTGAAGTGACACTACTTGCCGGCCTGTCTCACCAACATGCTGATCTTCTCCCAGGATGATGTTAACAGCTGCACGGTAAAAAATGAGTTTGTAAACTCTGGTTACTTCATCGCAACCAGAGAAGCAGTCTGGACACGGTCTTTCTTCAGAGGACCCGGAGCCCCTCTAGGAGGGTTAGGAAACAGTGCTGACACGAGTGGGGCCCAAGCGGCTGTGCGCACTCTCCCACCTGCCGGCACACTCCCCTCCAGGGGAGGGGCACGTCGGTGTGCACTTCTGAAAAGCACTCTGCAGGGGCGCCTGGGGGCTCATCCAGTTGAGCGGCCGACTTCGGCTCAGGTCGTGATCTCACAGCTCTTGAGTCTAAGCCCCGCATCGGGCTCTGTGCTGACAGCTCAGAGCCTGGAGCTGCTTCAGATTCTGTGTCTCTCTCTCTCTGCCCCTCCCCTGCTTGTGCGCTCGCTCTCGCTCTCTCAAAAATAAACATTAACAAAATCTTTTAAAAGCACTCTGCAAAGAGTCCCTCTTCAATCAAAGTATCACTTGGAACACACACTCACAGACGACCCTCCCGGCCGGAAGGCGATCTGACACCCAGAAAGTCACTGTTTTCCGGCCTCACTCCACTTACAGACATCTCCCCCCAACACAGTCCGAGGTGCTGATGCATACAGACGTGTTCCTCCCCTGGACCGCAAAGCAGAGCGCTCGTCACCTTTCTAGAACATGCTTCCTTCCACACAAGCCCTGCAAGGACCCATCCAACACACTAACTTGACCACGGCCTCCACTGTGAGTATTTTCGGTGTAAGGAAATAGCTACGTATGTGAATAGTGTGAAGAACACTTTCAGCCTCCTAAGCAGAAGCCCGAGGGCGTCTTCTGACGCGGAGCAGCGGCTGGCGCACCACGGAAGCCCCTGCAGACCGGCGGCAGCTCCGGCCGGCCAGCTCGACGGCGCGGAAAACCGGCCCTGCGCAGCGAGAGTGTCTCCTAATCCCAACGGCAGGATGAACGTCACGGACCTGAAATCTCCTTCGAGACATTATGTGTATCAGAGAGCCAGAGGGAGCACTCCCTCCACCACGAGCCCGGGCCGGGAGGGAGGGTCAGGCCGCGTGTCCGGGAAAGCCCGGCGCACCTGCAGGATGAAGCGCTGCTTGTGCACGTACTCCTGGTCCACCACGGGCCGCCGCGGGTCCACGCGCATGTTGAACTGCGAGACCCGATTCTTCAGCTCTTCGTATAACTCGGCCACCTAAGAGAAACACGTGGAAATATGAGGTCTCCCAGGACTCTGCCATTCAGAAGAGAGAGAACACTGGAGAATCAGCACCATGGGCAAAGCGTTCCCACGTCTACGGGGTTAAACGTGGAATTCGTGAAGAGTCATCCTGTCAAAGACAAATTGATAAGCAATGGAAAGGATGCTCAACAGCAACACTAACAAACACCAGGACGGGGCACCTGGAGGCCCAGTCACTTAAGTGTCCCACCCCCGATCTCAGCTCACGTCATGATCCCAGGGTCACGGGATCGAGCCCCACAACGGGCTCCACACTGACAGCACGGAGCCTGCTGAGACTCTCTCTGTCCCTCCCCAGCTCGTGCTCTGTTCTCCCCGCCCCGCCCCAATAAACAAACATTAAAAAGAAGAAAATGCCAGGATATAAAACCACATATGCTTCACGGTCCCAATCTATACGCGCACACGTGTGCGCACTCACACAGCCGCTGCACGCGTGTGCCCACAGCGCCCCGGGGGCGTCCAAGGGCAGGCACCCAGGTGACCAGAACCATCTCCTCTGCTTTACGTTCTGCGTGCGCCTCGGAGCGCCCTCCACGAACGTGTGTTGCTTTGTAATTAAAACAAGCTTAGGTGACCACTGGTTCAACAGCTGCACCAAAAGCCATCTTACACAGAACATCCGACCTCAACGTGCACGCACGAGACGGTGATGTACCTACAAATACCTGTCGTACCTATACATTGCTCATAAATTATCACAAAAGTATCTTAATAAACTAAAAAATTAAAAAACTATACAAACCACAGGTGTGAACATTAACTGGAAAAAACAACTAAAAAGATTTGGGAAGACAGAAACACTTAAAAGCCATGATCTGTGAGAATGCGGAAAAGGCCTGGCACATGGAGGAAGGACCAAGTCCAGCACCCCTGGCACATGGAGGAAGGACCAAGCCCAGCACCCCTGGCACATGGAGGAAGGACCAAGCCCAGCACCCCTGGCACATGGAGGAAGGACCAAGCCCAGCACCCCCATGTTAACCGATGCACTTTTGTGTTCCTAAAACCTTATTTTTTAATGTTATTTATTGTGAAACAGAGTCAGTAGGGGAGGAGCAGAGAGAGAGGAAGAAAGAGTCCCAAGCAGGCTTCCCGCTGTCAGTGCAGAGCCAGATGTGGGGCCTGAACTCACAAAACTCTGAGATCAGGACCTGAGCTGAAATCATGAGTCGGATACTTAATCCCCTGAGACAGCCAGGTGCCCCCTCCGGAAACCTTTCTTAAGGCTGTCATGAGACATGACTTCTCCAGTTAAAAATCAGTTTAGCAACGGGGCGCCTGGGCAGCTCAGTTAGCTAAGCATCTGACTTTGGCTCAGGTCATGATCTTGCAGTTCGTGGGTTCGAGCCCTGCGTCGGGCTCTGTGCTGACAGCTCAGAGCCTGCAACCTGCTTTAGATTCTTTGTCTCTCTCTCTCTCTGCCCCTCCCCTGCTAGCTCTCTGTTTCTGTCTCAAAAATAAATAATAAATAAACATTAAAAAAAAATTTTTTAAACCAGCTTAGCAGATGGACACTCTGCTTCTCCCGTCCCCGAAATGCAACTAGATCGGCACCAAACCATCCTGCACACCCAGAAAACTGATCTGAGGACCAACACAACAATCTGCACCACTTCAGCCACAGAACTCAGCCGGTACACAGCACGGAGAACTGAACTGGGAGAGAGAAGCTGTGGAGGTAAGGAGCTTTCTTGTTTGCAGAGAGAGGACAGGGATGGGGAAGAGTACAGGAAAAACACCCCCGCCCAAAGCAGCTGGAGGGAAAGAGAAGAGTGGAAACATGCACAAGAAGAGAAGAAAGGAGAAAGGACGGGTTTCAATACCATTAGGCCCCCTAAACAGGGAAGCAGGCAGTCGGATGCTCTGACGGGAGGGGTGAATCCCCAGGAGAGGACAGCGAGGTCCGGGGGGTGTGAGGGCCACACGGGCAGAGGCGGGTCCCCTGCTGGGAGCACATCTGGTGGAGGCTGTGCGGCCTGCCCACAGGCAAAGGTCCCAGTGGACCCCAGAAAACACCCACGTTTGCTGGCGTTGAACAAGGACGCCAGGGTGCAGGGAAGCCTGGTGCCAGGCGTGTGCTGTGATTCGCCACAGTCCCTGAAGCGCTGTGGCCACATGATCCCACGGGCTCTCTCTCGGGCGAGCTGACACTGGGCCGTAGCCTCTGGGCCTCTGCAGTGGCACAGTTGGGTCAGCGTCCCACGGGGAAGCCGGCACCGGGCCACCACTTAGACAGACCCTCCCCCAGCAGATCTGAGCGGGTCAAAGCCACAGGGCCCTCAGAAGCGAGGGGTCTGGAGGCACAGCCCCATCTGAGAAACTCAGGCGAGGCGCCGCCTGGCAGGCTGAAAGCTTGGCTGCCAACAGTGTAGAAGCAGGGAGTGGACAGAGCAGGGGTGCCTGGTGGTGGGTCAGGGAGAGCACGGAGTTCTGACGACAGAAACCGGAAAGCCGGGTGGCTCCATCCTCCTCGCCCGCCCCTGTGCACAGGAGCACGCACGCCACACCAGTCCGCCCCAGTGAGCTGAGCAGCACCGCCTGGTGGAGAACGGGGCCACTACACCAAGCCCCGTCCAACCGCGCCAAGCGGGTCCCGGAGGACGGCCACAAGTCTCCCCGCCTGCTCAGCGTGCGGACCGTAAATACTTCCAGGTGGACTCTGAGGGAAAACTGAGCGCAATTTCGGATTTCGTTCTATTCACTGGTCCATCTCTAAATTCTTTTTCTCTTTAATTTTTTTTAATTTTTTAATTTTTCAATTTTTACTTTTTATTCTTTTTCTTCCTCCAAAATGACAAAAAGAAGGAATTCACCCCAAAAGAATGAACAGGAAGAAATGACAGAGACTTAATCAACACAGATATAAACAAGATGCCTGAACCCCAATTTAGAGTCACGATAATAAGAATACTAGGTGGGGTTGAAAAAAGCACAGAATTTCTTTCCGCGGAGATAAAAGAAGTAAAATCTAGTCAGGACGAAATTAAAAACGCAATAACTGAGGTGCGATCTCGAACAGATGCCATGGCGTCAAGGATGGACGAAGCAGAGCAGTGAATTAGGGACACAGAGACTGGATTAGGAAGAACGACGAAGCAGAAAAAGAGAGGGAAACTGAGGCAAAAGAGCATGAAGTGAGAACGTGAGAACTCAGTGACTCATTAAAAAGGAGTAGCATCCAGAACGTGGGCGTCCCCGAAGATCAAGAGGGGAAAAGGGTTATGTGAGCACATCACAGTGGAAAACTTTCCTAACTTGGGGAAAGACACGGACGTCAAAATCCAGGAACCACAAAGAACTCCCATCAGATTCAACAAAAACCTACCATCACCAAGGCATCTCACAGTCAAGTTCACAAAATACACAGCAAGGGAAGAGTCATGAAAGCAGCAAGGGAAGAAATCCTTAGCCCACAAGGGAAGACAGTCAGTTTCACAGCAGACCCAGCCACAGAAACCTGGCAGGCCAGAAAGAAGTGGAGGACATATTCAATGTGCTGAATGGAAAAAATATGCAGCCAAGAATTCTTTATCCAGCAAGGCTGTATTCAAAATAAAAGGAGAAAAAGAAGTTTCCCAGACAAACGAAAATTAAAGGAGTTCATGACCACTAAACCAGCCCTGCAAGAAATTTTAAGGGGGACTCTCTGAGGGGAGAAAAGATGAAAGAAAACAAGAAAGACCAAAGGCAACAAAGACTAGAAAGGACCAGAAACTACCACCAGAAACTCCAACTCTACAGGCAACAAAAAGCCAATATATTTACATATTTTTGTACTCACTCTAAATGTCAATTGACTAAACACTCCAATCAAGAGACACCCAGTAGCAGAATGGATAGGAAAACAAGACCCATCTATATGCTGTTTACAAGAGACCCATTTTAGACCTAAAGACACCTTCAGACTGAAAGGAAGGGGACGGAGAACCATCTGCCATGCGAATGGTCATCAGAAGAAAGCCAGAGAAGCCACATTTACATCAGACAATCTAGACTTTAAAACACAGACTGTAACAAGAGATGAAGAGCATATGTCAAATTTAAGAAGACCTACCAATAAATCATCAATAATAAATGTATAATAAACAATAAGTCATAAATAAATAAATCAAGAAGACCTAACAACTGTAATCATTTATGCCCCAACGTGGGAGAAGCCAAATATATAAATCAATCACAAACACAAACTCATCGACAACAATATCATAATAGTAAGGGACTTCAATACCCTCTTGCAGCAATGGATAGATCATCTAAGTAGAAAATCAACAGGGAAACAATGGCTTTGAGTGACACACTGTGCCAAATGGACTTAACAGATATATTCAGAACATTTCATCCTAAAGCCGTGGAATACAAGTTCTTCTCCAGTGCTCATGGAACATTCTCCAGAACAGATCCCACATGGGACACAAACCAGCCCTGAACAAGTACAAAAAGATCAAGATCATACCAGGCATATTTTCAGACCACAGTGCTATGAAACTCAAAATCAACCACAAGAAAAAATCTGTAAAGACAACCAAGCTTGGAGCTTAAAGAACATCCTACTAAAGAATGAGTGGGCTAACCAAGAAGTTCAGGAGGAAATTAAAAAGTACATGAAAGCCAATGAAAATAGTAACACCACAGCACAAAGCCTCTGGGACGCAGCAGAGGCGGTCATGAGAGGGGAAGTATACAGCAATCCAGGCCTTCCTAAAGAAGGAAGAAAGGTCTCAGATACACAACCTAACCTTATACCTTAAAAGACGGAAAAAGAACAGCAAATAAAATCCAAAACCAGCACAAGATGGAAAATAATAAAGATTAGAGCAGAAATCAATGCTATTAAAACCAAAAAACAAAGCAATAAAACAAAACAAATAAACAAAAAACACACAGAATAGATGAATGAAACCAGGAGCTGGTTCTTTGAAAGATTTAACAAAATTGATTAACTCCTACCCAGACTGCTCAGAAAGAAAAAGGAAAGGACCCAAGTAAATAAAATCAAGAATGAAAGAGGAGAGATCACAACCAACCCTGCAGAAATACAAACTATAAGAAGATAATATTATGAGCAAGTATATGCCAATTAATTGGGCAATCTAGAAGAAATGGACAAATTCCTAGAAACATATAAACTACCAAAACTGAAACAGGAAGAAATAGGAAATTTGAAGGGACCTATAACCAGTAAAGAAATTAGATTCATAATCAAAAATCCCCCAAAAGACAAGAGTCCAGGGCCAGATGGCTTTCCAGGGGAATTCTACCGAACATTTAAAGAAGAGTTAACACCTATTCTTTTGAAGTTGTCCCAAAAAATAGAAATGGAAGGAAAACTTCCAAACTCATTCTATGAGGCCGGCGTTACCTTACCTCAATTCTAAAACCAAAGACCCCACTAAAAAGGAGGACCAATATCCCTGATGAACACGGATGCAAAAATCCCCCAACAAGATACTAGCCAACTGGATCCAACAATACACTAAAAGACGACAGACAAAATATGGAAGAGCCCAAATGTCCATCGACTGACCATGGGTAAAGAAGGTGTGGTACATATACAATGGAATAGTACTCAGCAATCAAAAAGAATGAAATCTTGCCGTTTGCAACGATGTGACTGGAACTAAACTGTATTATGCTAAGTGAAATTAGAGAAAGACAAATATCCTATGACTTCACTCAGGTGTGGGATTTAAGATACAAAACAGATGAACAGAACGGAAGGGAAGCAAAAATAATACAGAAACAGGGAGGAGCAAGACATAGAGACTCTTAGACACGGGGAACAAACTGAGGGTCTGGAGGGGTCGTGGGTGGGGGGACGGGCTAGATGGGCAAGGGGCGTTCGGGAGGATGCTTGCTGGGATGAGCACTGGGTGTTATATGTGGGGGATGAATCACTGGATTCCACTCCTGAAATCATTACTGCACTAGATGCTAACTAACGTGGATGTAAATTTTTTAAAAATAATAAACAAATTGCTTAGAATTATGCAAGTCACTTTCTCTGACCAAAATGCAATAAAATCTGAAATGAACAAAACAAGGTATCTAAAAATACTTCTAGCTGGAACTCAAATATTCTTCTTAAAATCTCTTCCGTCAAAAAGAAAACGGACACTCGAAGAAGTGACGGGCAGGAGTAACAACAATCCGCCCTCGTCATAAACCAGCAGGACGTGGCCCACGCTGTGCACACCAGAAAATACGCTTCAAATGCTTCTAATGAGAAAAACTTGGAAGTGTTAACGGATTAAAGACCCATCTCAGGAAGACTAAAATAGTAAACCGAGCGACAAAGAACTAAATTAGCAGAAAAAAGCAGGGTGCCTGGGGGGCTCAGCTGGTAGAGCATCTGACTCTTGATTTCAGCTCAGGTCATGATCTCATGGTTTGTGGGACGAGCCCCATGTCGGGCTCTGCGCGGACAGTGCAGAGCCTGCCTGGGCTTCTCTCTCCCCCTCATTCTCTGGCCCTCCCCCGCTTGCACTCCCTCTCTCAAAATAAACAAACATTAAAAAAAGGAAAAACAGAAAAAAGAAAAGGGTCAATCCATTAATATCCTCTACCTTTCTCCTTCCCCAAAAATACGTACACAGTAAAACTAACGAATCAAACCAAGAGTTAAGTCCCTGGAAAAGAAAGCAGGCTAAGCATGCTGCCAGCTGTGCAGGGAGAGTGAACACAGCTGGCCTGGCTCACCCACACCCTGCACAGTCCATGGCCAGGTGAGGTTCCTGGGACGCGGCCTCCACAGCCCTGGGACCTTCCTGCCTCCCGGGAGCGTCTGGCCTGCCTGGGGTCCTGGGCCTGACAAGTCGTTCTGGGAGCAAAAGGATTTACGGCCCAGCCCCTCCCACGCCGTCCCAGCGGGCCCCCTGCAGGGCTGACGGCTAAGTGACCAGGGTCAGCTCGGCGGGAGCTTCCCACAAGTGAAAGCCTGGACACCAAGGCCGAGTGAGCGTCTCTGGCGGCACACTTCCCCCATGCTGTCACCCCCGGCTGCCGGGAGGGCTGGCCACGCCCACGCGGGGACACAGCTAAGGCCCGGTTCCCTCCGCTCACTTCGGGGCGTGTCCTCTCGCCATAAGAAACTAGAACCATGAGCACAACGGCTCTTGTGAGCTCTGAGTCCTTCCGGCGAGTCACTGAGCAGGTCTAATCCGCAATCCGAGAGAGCACAAGAACACAATATTCAGGATGAGAAAATGAAGCTGTCACTTTGGAAATTATAAGAATACTTATTGAATACATGTAATTAAGCACACATAACACACAACCAACACAGAGGTTACAGAAGTATTATACGTAGACACAAATACTTATGAATCACGTAAAAACGGGATCACAAACACACAGCACGTGTATAAACCCCACTGAAGCCGGGACTCTCACTCACCACCCTGGGTGCTGTGGGTACTTACCAAGCATCTGATAGAGCTTTAGAGTCAAAGAATTTACAACTTACCTCTCTAATTCTCTTGATCTGAATGTAATTTAACCGTCCCCAGTCAAGTTCATCCTTTAAATAAAGGCAGAACACTCAGTATCAATTACCAAATTAGAGCTGACGTGCTACCGGACCACACAGAGCCCCCCCGAAAACACGAGTCAGAAGGCGCGTGCGCGCCGGGACAGACGGCAGAGCGGACGCGCTGAAAGGCAGGTGTAACGGGCAACTCGGGGGGCAGCTGCGGGGCAGCTGGGGGCACAGGCCTGTCTACAGCCTTTGGGATCTGAGAGAACAAAACCTGATCAAATAACTAAAATATTTTTTAAAAGGAGGCCTTCCCACGGAGTTCTTTAAAGCTTTTATCCTCACTAAAACTCAGGAGACGACAGCTACAGGGCAGGGTTCAGGATTCTTCGTTGGTCTTGTCTGGTTCTGACACATCATTCACTCTCAAGTCGGCTCACACGCGGGTGCACAGCGAGCTCTCGGCTTCGGGAGTGGGTTCCCGTGGTTCACCGCTTCCGTACAGCACCCGGTGCCCGTCCCGACACGTGCCTCCTCAGTGCCCATCCGCCATCCCCCCTCCCCTGCCCCCATCAACCCTCAGTCAGTTCTCTGTGTTTGAGTCTCTTATGCTTTGCCTCCCTCGCTCTCTGTTTGAAACCACTTTTCTCCCTTTCCCTCCGCCCCGCCATGGTCTCCTGTTAAGTTTCTCAAGTTCAACATACAAGTGAAAACATACGGCACCTATCTCTGACTGACTTCTTTCACTCAGCATAACACCCTCCAGTTCCTTCCACACTGCTGCAAACGGCCATATTCAGAGGGGCACATGCCCCCCAACGTCTGCAGCAGCGTTCACTCTCAACAACAGCCAGAGTGTGGAAAGGGCGCAAGTGTCCACCCGCCGACCCACGGATCCGGGAGACGTGGTGCAGAACGCCGCCTGGCGGGTTCTTAGCTGCGGGCAGCACCTCCAGGCACAGCCCCGGAGGCACGAAGCCCTTGAGACTGAGGTGCCCCCAGGCCAGACACAAGGGCCTCGGCCCCGGGAGCCGCCTCCCGGTGACCACTAGCCCGAAGACAGGCCCCAAAGTACTTGGCCCGCGGAGCGACCACCTCTCCAGGTCCAGCCTGCGCCCTCTGAGGACAGGCCGAAGTGACCTCGGCTCAGGCCTGGCACTCTCCCGTGTCACCCGTGGTGACCAGGCCAAGCGAGGGGCATCTCCCTAGACCCCCGCACCCAGACGCCCACAGAAGCAGCAGCCGACCGACCTTCGGGTGCCGAAGCTCTCCTCTCCGCCTGCACGCCTGCCAAGTCTACAAATAAATGGCCCGGTTTCAAAACACTTTATTAGCCAATTAAAATTTGTTAAGAGTCTAATTTCAACACATTTTGACCCCAGAAAACTTACAGATTAAAATGGTTCCCAACAACACTGTAACGCTTGACCGCCCCCCCGCCCCCCTCCCCCGCATCTGCCTCGTCCAACACGGTTTGGTCAACGCTGGACCCGCCAAGCCTCGCGCGCTCCCGGCCGAGGCGGGGCGGCGGCCCGGGCGCACGGGCCCCGCGGGGCACTCACTCTGAACGCCTCCACAAGCGCCACGCAGTCGCTCTTGCTGCTGCCGGAGAACTTCACTTTGTTCCTACAAGGGACGAACAGTGTCACCCGACGCCCTTCAAAGGTGACTTTTAAGACTATGAACGCCAGCGGAGCCCGGGGGGTTCAGTCTGCTAAGCGTCCAACTCTTGACCTCAGCTCAGGTCATGACACCGCGTGCGCGGTGCGGGTCCATCAGGCTCCGCAACATCCCCGCTCGGGGTTTTCTCTCCCCTCTCTCTCAAAACAAATATTTAAGAAAAAATATATGTACGTATGAATGCTAAATACCTGTATCCATCAAGATGCTGCCTAAAAGGCATCACAAAAAAATTCTTCAAGGAAAGCGCTGAGGCTGACAAGAAGAACGAAGACGAGGTGAGGCGGCAGAGCGGCACCCGCAGCCCCCGTGGACCCCCCTGCGCCCACAGCCCCCGCGACCCCCCTGCGCCCGC